>JAHDVE020000512.1:0-84905 GCA_022606495.2 Halesus radiatus | reverse complement strand
AAAAAAGTGATATATTTTTATATGTTAATTTTATTTAAGAACTAATACATCATTAATTCGGTACATAAGTTTAAGTTATACCGTTTTCATTATGTAATTATTTTCCTTGCAAAGCGTGCACAGTAAAAGAATTTTAAACATAAAATTGTCTAAAATATAACGTAGAATCATGTCTTTTCGGAAAGTATTTACCACAAATTTCTGGATACCGTTTGATGAAAATAAAACATATACGAGTACACATGAATTGACGATTGTGATTGTTTAAAATTACATTCTTTTTAACCCACAGGACACAATATTAGAAAACACTGCACACTGCATGATATTGCAGTAACTCTTAAATTTTTAACGATTTGTGGTTAATTATTTTAATGATCGATTATTTGTATTACACGTGTCTGACGGTGTGCGCGGTATGGTGTATACTTACCAATACTTACCAAGCGCTTTCGTTAAAGATTGTCGCGGAGATATTAATAAAAGAAGGGTCACCATTTGATTGATTTATTTCTCAACGCGTACAAAGTTCAGAAGGTAAAATTATAAACTAGGAGTGATGCAATATGCGAATCAACAAGTTACTAGTATATTCTACAACACGACCGATTCAGCAGGACGCAGGAAAGCGAATAAAGATTTTGTTTTACAAACAAAAGAGGGCAGGCTGATCGTCTTTTATCTTGTAGTGTTGGCATATTTAAAAATAATATAATTCAAATGAATTTATGGTTGTTCAGTGCTTGCATATTACAAATTCTTATTTGCTAATGATGTTTAATTTCTTAGAAGGATAGTGGCTACAGAAGAGTGGGTATTTATTTAAAATATTAACGATTTTTTTTTTCGAATTTATGACTGAAGAAGAGATTTTAAAAACGACCAAGAATTGCTAAAAAACTCTACTCGAGGTATACCTGATATTTGAAAATCTCCTACTACCATCACAGTAAGCGGAAGATATTGTTTGTGTCGTAAATGGAGGACTTAGCCAGCCGAGGAATTGAACTCACGACGCCTGGGTGAGACCCAAACGCGATGCCAACTCAGCCACTGACCGGTCAATATATACATATATTCATAGTTATTTAGGACGTCGCAGACTATGAAAAGATTCAAATTTTTCTACTTTAGGTAGGTCCTCACCGGCTAGTTTCGCTATGCAAATTGGGTATACAACTGTACAGTCATGGATATGACTTTCCGAAGAGATGACTTTTAAGCTTCGCTTTGAATCTTGTCGAGTCTATTATTATTTTAATATTTTGAACAAATCTAAAATTGTGTTGCTTGTGGGCGAGTTTGGCAAGTGGCGTATGGGGCGCGTTTTCTTTATTGGTTGAAATAGTTGTGTGACTACGCCCAAAAAAAAGTGATACAGCTCAACTCCAGATGAACCAAAGTCAGGTGGATTGCCTTAAATCGTATGGCATTATTCCAGGTTTTATGGTCTTCATACACTGAAAGCATGCACACCGAATTTAGTATCTGGTGTGCCTTTGGTTTCTTCAACTTTCCTGATGACGTCGCTGATCTAAGTGTTGACTGTATTCTTATTTACCAATACCAATAGTAATAATAACAAAATTCATATAAATAAGCATACGTGGGCTTATCGTAGTTTGATAATAGGTTAGAATGCGGAAACACCCTCACAAAACATGTAACATACCCAAAATATACAATTGTGCGAACTATACAAACCAGCAGAATTTTTATAATTTCTTCAAAAGATTGGTATTAACTTTGTGGCGTCATTAATAAATGAATTAAGAAACGTGCTTTGCATTCATCACTTTATTAATATACACAGATATCAATATGTATCGAAAGCGATATTAACCGTTAGAGTGTAGCTCAGCGCCATGGCGCAGTAAGCTTTAGTTATGTAAATTGCGACGCACCGCTATAGCGCTGAAATTTTCAGTGTCTTTTTGTCGTCCTCGGAAGAGCACGTGTTCAATTTGAGCGTGGTATATTGCGGTTGTTTTAATAACTGTATTTATTGTTTATCCTGTTAAAATAAATACAGTCTAAAGCGAATCGACATTTTTCAGCAATTCGGAAGTTAGTTCTATAGCGGATGATCGTAATGTATCAAATAACAGCGGCACTACGGACGACGAGACTTTTGTTCCCATAAATGAATGTGTGCACCAAAGCAAATGAGATAAGGTGATCCAATCTCATATGAGCTCGCTGTAAAAAGGGACTACAGGGACCAGGAGAGAACACAATTATGAAGTGAAATAATCTTGAATTTTTTAATATTTTTTGTAGTTGTAAATGTGTTGTTTTTTTTTTTAATTAGAACTTGTATTCGTAAAATTTCATTCTTTAACTATATAATTTAAAAAAAACATTAAATTTAATTGATATTTTTCCAAGTTATTGCATTTTTATTGAATACCACACTTTTTTTAAAAATTAAAAAACACAGAATGTCTGTAGCAAATTATGAACATTCTTGCAAAATAAGCATAGCATGTTTAAAGTGGCGAAAACAAAGTAATTTTTTAATTCATTTATCAGTAGGACTTTACTATTATTATGTAGAGAAAAAAAACATTTCCCCGGTCTTTAGATAAGCCGCGTCAGTTTCTTATCAAGATGAAACAACACAACTTTAAAAAGCATTATTAGTATGTATGGAGATAACTGTACTTATCTCTTAAATAATAATGGAGCTTTTCTGAGTGGCTCTAACCATTAAATATGTATTTTTTCCACTTTTACGCCTGGCAGTAACAAGATGATATCATCAAAAATAAGTAGGAGCATTCCGCTTTATAAAACGAAAGTGTGTATTTTAAAAGATTTATATTTAAATTTCCTTAACCTCAAGGTAAGTTCGTTTTAAATTCTAGTTTAAATGATCCTTTTAAGAGCTGGGAAAAGAAAACAGCGTTTTATGCATGGTTACATGCAAACATTTTTGTTTCCATATTGTTATGACTTAATTAAGGAACCAACTAACCATCACGCCGTTTTACTGCAGGGGTGGGATAACACTTCTCGCTTCATTCACATTCATGCATCGTGTCATACATTTTGTTTTATTCTGACTTCTATATTTAATTCACTAGATCGTATCATGTCTTCCTCGAGTGTCCCCGACTTCTGCCTCCGTTCATATTCGCGTCATATATTCTCTTTACACTCCTTTTTTTTCTTTCTTTCGCTCTAAATGCTCAAGCCATCTAAGCGTCCCTTTCTTAATCTTACTCATTATAGTTACATCATCAGCCTTGCATTAATTGCGAAACTGAAGATTTTTCACACGATCATACATGATTTTACCACGCATTCACCTCGAATATCTCATTTATACAGCATTCAGTCTACTTTCATCCTTCCTATGCCTGTTCAATGCCTTACTGCCATACATAGGAGTTGGTATCAGAACTCCATTGTGGACTGCTAGCTTCACTTCTTTGGATAAATTGTATTTTTTGTACATTTCTCGTAATTAGAAGTTTTTTTATATCCAAACGTCCAATTATTTTTTATTCACTTTAAATATGTTTTTTTTTCTTGTAAACTGTCGAAAGACAATGTATCACAAATCTAAAATTTTCCAGATCCCGCGACAACTGTAAATAGTATGTAAATTTAACTAACCCTCGTAAAACATTGATTTTAATTTTTTTTGTATGTTTAATATGATTTAACTTAAGACCTTGGAAGCACGGTTTATGTAGGACTATCCAAATGGAGGATTGAGCTTTTAACGACCTTATATCATTTTTCAAAAGTGTGCCGATTTATCTATCACTGTGCCGAATTGTTATGGAACCGATAAAAAGATGCGAGGCTAGCAGTTCACCATGGAGTGCTGATACCAACTGACAGAGGAAGGGTGAAAGTAGACCTAATGCTGTAGAAATGAAACGTGTGTTTCATAACCACGTATGACAGCGTTTACGAAAGTAGAGATTCGGCAAGAATGCAAGCCTGATGGAAGCGTAGTGAACAAGTTTGGATTGGACATGTCGATCGTATTAGTGAAAAACGTGCGCCTGGAAAATCCACCTAATATGACGCGAAAGTGAAGGGTAAAAGAAGTCGGGTACGCCCCAGGAAGACGTAATGCCTTGAAGTCAATCTTTCAAAAAATGGTCTAAAAAAATTAGTACAGTTAACATTAGCTAATCATATAGTTATGAAGATATAAAAATATTCGACTGTCTAGTCATGTAAATATATGTAATATACACGTGTTTTTCAGTCCATCATAATAAAACACACACAAAGCACGATGAATGTCTTATCTTAAAATTAACGGCAATGTTAAGAATTTTTACAACAACTATTAACGGCGTTAACCCGAAGAACTAAATAATTTATGTTCCTTTGTTTCGAAGCAGTTTGATAATGAGGGGGGACCTTTAAAATATTCGTCTTATCTGGTCTTTAAGACAAGCTTTGTCCCGATGGCTACCAAAAAAAATAACGCGTTATTTATGTATGTTAAAATTGTCTATGTCCACTCAATATTTAATGAGTACAGGGTTATCAGAAAAAAAACGAATGTTTAAAGTGCTGAGATTGCTTGTTTAACGGCACTTGTGGAAGAATTTGGAGTATAGAAATGTTTACTTTTCAATATCTATCAAAAATCGACACCGTAACTTCCAGATATGAAAGCAATATTTATCTAAAGAATAACATATTACATTTTATGAAATTCTCCAATATAAGTGGAGACAACCTGCAATAAAACATTTTTGTTTTTTAATTATTGTAAATCAAAATTAATAATAACATAATGAATTTCTTTTTTTTTATGTGATACCACGCAAGGGTCCCAGCTGCCTCAGCCGTCTGTAGCCAGTGAGACTATTGCATCTCCAATTGGGGTATCTTGTGAGGCTGAAGGTATTGAGGAGGTGAAGGAGATGGGCACTTTCCAACCATCTTACCCATTACCTCTCTTATTTCAGCCCAACAAGGTTCTTTAATTTGAGTATGTCATAGTCCCACTGGCTCCATAAAGTAAGCACTTTTCTCGTTATTCACATACACACTTGACGGCCTCCATGGTCGAGGGGTAAGGATCTCGACTACGAATCCGAAGGACGCGGGTGCAAATCCCGGCGTGTGCAAGTAAATTTTATTTAATTAATTTGTGCTGTTCCATAATTAATTGATTTAAAATAATATGTAGTATATATTTGCGCACATTCCAGAGTGGAAGATACTCTCAGTATCGCCCTGGTGAAAGACCACTATTCAGAATTGAAACGTTGCTTGAAATAGCTTTTAGCCGTGTTTGATGATCAGATCTGAATAGCCAGGTATTTCCCCACCTTCCTCTTCCCCTTCTCCTTCCCCTCCTAAGTACATTCAGCCACAAAACATTCCCCAATTGGGGATGTCATAGTCTCACTGGCTCCAGACGGTTGGGAGCAGTTGGGACTCTTGTGGGGTATTCATATAAAAAACCATTAATTATATTAAGCACATAGAAATTTCTCATGTAACAGGCAGCTCAAGTATATAATAAATTTCCAAAAGAAATTACTGCAAAAGAACTATGTACGTCTGCCTTTTAAGTGAATATCCTTACATGTATAAAAAAAACATATTTAAAAATGTGTTTGCCAAATGTTATATGTTTATGTTTTGTAGATTTAATTTATTAGAACACACGATGATAACGATCTTAATTAGTAAATAAATAATTTGCAATATTTTGTAATGACCCTGTACTATTAACGTTCAGTGTCCAATAGCTTACATCAATTTATCACTTTTTTCAAGTATGGAAATACTATTCAGTTATATTACTAGTATGAGGCGGTCTGTCAATGTACACTTATATAATTCGTTAACAATGTACTATAATTTTAGTTTTTAATCAAAACATATTGCGAAATAGAGTTGGCTTTCAAGCGCCATAAAGACTAGACGGCCTCACTGGCGCGCCCAGACCAGGCACGGATTTCATACATAAATTATGATTCGTTTTTTCTACTTCTAATGCGATTATTTTGTTGTTATTTAGTTGGGTCGTATTCGTTGCGCGTGGGTGTTGAATTGATACGAATTATTTAATGATTATCACCTGCGAGGTATCAATATTTTGTAATTTGAATACCATTAATTTGATTATAAATTATCAATTTATCGCAGTTTCGAACCGTGCGATGTTATATGCTTACTAATGGTCTTGTAAATAACAAATTTGTTTTTAGTGAATTGTTTTTTTTTTTTTTAAACGGTGAGAGTTTTATTTTATCGATTTTGACAAGTGAATTAAATATATTAGACAATTATTCGCCTACTGGCTTTGATTACCAGACCAATTAATTATACAGGGGATCACATGGCGCATTAGCATTAACTGTTAATAATAAATAAAGAAATAATAATTTAATAATTGATAAACTAAAGTTTTTAAGACAAGATTTTTGTGCATAGCGCAAAGGGTAACAATTATTTTTATAAACAATAATTATTAGCCTGAAACACTCATCCAAATTGAAAATAACCTTTCCGAGCAAAGATAAATGTCGCCGACAGGACTCGAACCTGCACCCTTCTGATTGCCGGTCAGATGCTCTACCATTGAGCTACGTCGGCTTATCGCAAGCCCGCCAAGTTAATCAATATATACTAGTGTTTCATTCCATAATTACTGTTTTTTTGTTTTTGATAAGCCGACGTAGCTCAATGGTAGAGCATCTGACCGGCAATCAGAAGGGTGCAGGTTCGAGTCCTGTCGGCGACATTTATCTTTGCTCGGAAAGGTTTTTTTTCAAATTGGATGAGTGTTTCAGGCTAAAAATAATTGTTTATAAAAAAAATAATAATTTAACTGAAAAATGTTTTTTATTTATAAATATTTCTGCATTCCACCGGTTTCGGTCGGACTCAACCTTCTTCAGGAATGTATACATTTTCGAATGCAGAAATATATATAAATTAAATAAAGTGCCTTAAAATAATTTATTTTTTAAATTATAATGTCAAGCCACAAATTAATAATTTATTAAAAAAAAATTAAGTAATTATATCTTAAATTTATTTTCACATTAATGACTATATTTATAGTATTATTAAAATACTAACAATTGTTTTTTTTTTTTTTGCCTTGCTATTTTATTTATATTTAATAAAAAATGTTTTTATTTTCTACTATAATTTTTTTATGTTTTCAAATGTTTTTATATTTTTAATTAATTACTTACCTACTTTCATCACTTATTTTTTTAATATTTGTTATTTAGTCTATTTGCTTATTATTTGTCTATACTTGTCATTATTTTTTAGTATATTGTTTATCCTGATGAGAGGATCTTTGCAAATATTTAAATATTAAAAATAGTGGTTTAAACAAAGTAATTCATATTAATTTATTGACTTTAAATTGACTTTCAACGGAAATTTGCAGGTCCGACTTTTGCCGCAGGACGAAATTTGCTGTAGTTGTAAAAAAAAAAATTTCATCGTTTGTCTGCTAATTGTGAAGAAGGTTGTTAAATTTGATGATGAACCTTAGAAAAATGCCTTCACTTTTTTATAATTGTTTATAAGAAAATAAATAATAAAGTTTTTGTTGAGTTCTGCAAGTATTTAGTTTTTATTATTATGATATGTGTTTAGGTGTTCAAAGCCATTTTAAAACGGTGGTTAGGCTACATAGCGATGACTTGTACGTTCTTATTTATCCCTACCTAATATTTATTTTATGGGGTTTTAAATGATTTATTAATATTTTGTTAACAAACTATTTACTCAGAAAATAATTGCTGTAATTAAAATAAATTATTCTGCGGGGTAATCAAGGTTGACATCTGTTTTCTCAAGTTTTAATGATTGTTATAGAATTTTCTTAATTTTTTTAAAATGGCGTCAATGCTATTAAGGTAAATACATTTACAGGATAGCAGTGAATTATTTTAAAGAATTGTATCGTTTTGATTTTGTGAAATTACTAATAAGTGGTGAATGGATGCATTTTCTTATTTTATTTATAAAATTTACATTGTGATGATTAGTTGGTTTGTTTATCTTTAGTTGCTCCATTAAATTTAATCTTAGACCATTTCTTCTAAATGTAAGGATTTAGATTCGTTGTCAAGAAACGAGAACTTTTTGTTTTTGTTATTATAACATCGTATATGGTATTTGAATCTAGTTGAGAAAGCCCTTTCCGATGTAAATATCACCAAAGTCTGCCTTTACAGCTGTCGTAAAGAATATCGGTTAATAAATCCTCTTATTTCAGTGTTCCGAATACTAAGCGGAGGTTAGCGATAACCATTTTAGTTCCACATTTCTCTGCAAGACAATCTATTCATTTCCCTTTGTTTTCTAGCCATTTCTTATCTTTCGATTCATCGTTTTCCTTTGACTATTTTTTTATTGTTTTACCTTATATTGAAGACGGTAATTTTCTTCGTTTCTGATAATGTAACAAGTATGTAACCATTATTAATTGTATTATGAAGAGATGTCCCTTTTCATGCTGCAAGCGATGTAAAGTTTCTTCAATGGTGATATGTTCAAACCGGAATGCTTGGTGGTTTTCTCCTTAAGTCCATTTATCTTGAAACTCTTGTAGACTTAGGTGTCCTAGCTTCCATTTTGCACAAACGTATTGAGTGTACATAACACTTCACCATGTGATGAGTTTTCATCTTCAACTCCTTGTTGCACAGGAGACTGACTATTCACAAATAAAAGACTGAAATGTATTTACTACAAATTCCTCCCAGTTGAAGCAAAACGGCAGCTTACTTTACTCTGGGCCGTAAGGTAATTCGTTCAAAGTTCTTTTGGTTTTGCATCTCGTTTCAAACTGGAAGACAGTATTATCTGCCTGGTGAGAGATTTAATAGTAAAAATATTTCTTACAAAAGTATTACCTGACTTTAAGTCTTCAATTGGTGTTTACTTACATTATTGATACTATGTTATCACTCATGATTATTACAAAATCCAATAATACTTACATCAATACCTGCTAGCTCAATTTCAGGAGATATTTATGGTGTTTGCAATTCGTCTATGGTCAATTTGAGATATCACCACTTCCAGGATGTTTATACATAAAATACAAGGAGATGTAATAAAACTAAAAGAACGTTTCGCTTTTGCCGTAAAAAAACCTTGTAAGAATATAGGCCTTTAAAATTGGATAGCAATAAATCTACGCTTGGGAAAAAATCAAAGAATCTCTTTGTGAACGTATTCAGAATATAATTACTGATTTGAAATTATATCCAAAACGAGCTGTGAATAAACCAAAAACTTGAAATGCAACCAAAATAAACATTTCTCCGGCCACAGTTGGTCATCACGAAGTTCAGCAGAAGGTCAAAAAGGATACGAAAACCACTGAGTTGATAAATTAATAATTAAAGACATACTTTCTGAATATCAATTAAAATAATGATTTTATTCCGAAATAGGAACGGCTACCAATGCGACCTGTCACATCATTGACACTTCAGTGTTACCATCGGGTGAAACAAATATTAAATATTGGTACTTGACGGTAAAAAATACAACGGGGCTAAATGTGAAACTTTCTGCTATGAAGTATACTTCATAACAGTTTTTTCACCAGCTCTGAGTAGTGAAGTACTTTCACCCACCATTCTACCTGTTTCCCCTATTTCCGTCTGCCGTTCAACATTTCCCAAATCGTGGATAACATTTAGATCCACTTATTCCGGACAGAAGGATTGCTGTAAGTATCTCATTCGTCCCTGTGTTGATTGATATTTTATCTGTCTGTGATAAAAGTGATTGACACAAAAATTACTAAAAAAATATTTAGCTCTTGGTAAGAAAGTTACGCACGAACATTGGGCCGTACTTGCGCCATCGAAATTATTGATAATAGTGCCAACCTTCAGCATTTTATAATAACATGTCATTTATTCACCCCTCCCTTTGTACCTATACAATGTGTTCCTAAAATAGGAGTCCACGAAAGCTCCCACTTTTGTTGCCTCTTTTCTACGACTGTTGTACTTGTTCGACTGTCTAGCCTCGCTGGCAGGGCTGTTTAAATAATTAAGGCTCTTTACGACCAAGACACCAAAGAATAATATGCCACAAAAAAACCTAATTTATACGGAGTTCCAATGTACATGGAAGCCCCCAGTCTTAAGCGCTCTTGAGGTGATTTTAGTTACAAAATGGCGCTCAGATAAATTGACCATTTATATACACTACAGTTGATTTTCAAAGGTAATTTTTTAAACCATTTTCTAGGAGAATATTATGACACTACAGCATAAAAAATATTAAAAAAACCATCAAACGGGAGCTTTGAGGTATCTGTCAGGAGCTATGATATCTTAGAAAATTACAAACCTCCGGCCTTTTTTATGTACAAAATATAGAATATCCTCTTGGGTATTTAATGTTTTGTAAATTAATTTTAATATAGTTTCCTAGTTATATGAAAATTGACGCAGTTTTATATCTTTGTAGGTACTCCTGTGTCTTTGATTTTCCAAAGAAATCATTTTTATGTGGTTTATTATTCTTCGTGGAGTTTTTTTATATATATTTTTTACGTTACTCTGCCCAGGAGGCCCCAAGGAAAAACAATTTCCCTCAGGGCCTATGTCATCTTTTAAGATGTTGTATGAAAGGTTTTTTTTAGAGGAAGTTTTAGGAAGGAATAAGGTATAATCTTAGAATCAGTGTGTCCAGAAATGACGGACGTATTAATCCATCCCTACAAATGTGGTGCTAGGCGATGGGTGGAGAGGGTCCGACTAGAGAGGTCAAGGGGTCTCCCTTAATCGGCGTCAACCGATCCAGCCCAACACGTGGCTGGTAGACAGACGTATCCGCAGACAAACCTCAGGTGACCAAACGTGTATTAATATTTTCACCTTTTTGTGATGATCAAAAGATTTTTTTTTTTAAATAGTGTACTTATTTTTTTATGATATGCTTTTTCATTCCCCTATCATCAAAAATATATTTTAAAAACATATTTTTTTTCATTTTATTAGTGCGATACGAGTCTGAGAGTTGTGATGTTGATTGATCTATTTGTTAAAAAAACATAAAAAAATGTGATGACTTGATATAAATGTGTATCGAATATACATTGTATTATCATTATGCAAATTTTTGGATACTGCCATTCATAGACATTTGGCGTCTCAGAACACAACAATTCAATATCATTATTATGTGAACGTTGGGTTGGTATGTGAATATTTTATGTCTGGTATTAGCAATGGTGAGACATTAACAGGTGGTAACATGTAATGGTAATTACTGATTAAAATGGATTTCTGGCAATTGATTGATTCAGTTCATTCCTTTGTTGTATTCTGAAAAATTATTTAAAAAACTGTGGGTGTGAAAATCTATTTGAATATAATGAGTTCTATGTTACGTTGGTAAATTAATGTAGAATACAGTAATTTGGAAAGAAAATTGAGTATTTTTTTGGTGTTTGAAGGTAGAAGGAAGAGGTACGGCCAGAATAAAAGGGATGTGACGATATTGATTGATTACTTTCTTCAAACGATTGGTATTCACTTTGTGGCGTCATTATTAATAAAAGAATTAAAAAATATACTTTGTATTCACCACTTTATTAAAATATACAGATACTCGTATATACATGTTCCGAAAGCGATGCTTTTTTCATAATATATTTTGTATTCTATATATTCCTGATGAAAAAACCATCGCTTTCGAAACATCTGTGTATATTAATAAAGTAGTAAATACAAAGTATATGTTTTAATTCATTTACATAGATTAGTGTTTGAAAAAAAATTGTCGAAATTTAACTTTGCGTCATTCCAAGAATATATTAGCTCTAGTTTAAATTTAATTATAAAGTGAAATATGAGTTCATGCTCAAACTCTTAATCAATATCAATGCTTAATACTTAAGGCTTAATATCGCATTCAAACGAAATTTAAGCTGAATCTCAAAGTCAAGCTCAAGTTTAGGCTCATGTTTAACTTGAAGCATTTTAGCCAAAAGTGGGCAAAATAGATTTCTAATGTAAATAATTCACAGAAAAGAAATTTTAAATTATCACAATTGTTTTCTGTGTAAATCGGTGCTTACCGAAAATATTTATAAATCATTTCAAACACCATAATAAATAAAAATTGGGTGTAGGTAAATAAAATCGTAAAAGCAAGTCGTCAATGTGGCCTAACCACAGTTTGAAAATGACTTCGGATGCCGAATCAGCTGTCATAATAATAAAAACTAAAATACTCCCGGAACTTAGTAATTACGTCATTAAACTTAATTTCCTATAATTTAAAAAAAATGCTCAAGATTTAGCTTAAGCTCAAACCATTCTCAAAGTCAAGTTCAAGCGTAACTTTGACAGAGGAGAAACACACGTGAAGGTGATGATTGTTGTGTTGAATTTTATTATAATGTATTTAAAAACACGGAAAATCCACCATAATCTCCACTGCCCCACAAAGTACTCATTAAAGTACACGTAACACGATCAGGTTCATGCTGATAATCGTTGTTCCTGCACCAAGTCATGCCTCACGTTATCAGCTCATGGGCTGCAGGTAGGAACCTTTACCTTTTACCTTTTACCTGTTGCTATATGCTCCTATCCTCGCATGGTACGTACTACATGTATCGCCCCCTGACCCGCGCGGGCGAACGAAAACCTGACAGCTTGGCACGAAGGCCTACCAAGGATGGGTAAATTACTGTAACAATTATCTCGAGGGAGCTTTTCATAATGATTTTCAACATGCTTTGTTTTAAATAAAGCTCCTACTTCGTACTCTGCGAGATTCTATAAATATCGTTCAGTGAACGAACGTAATTCAAGATCCACAATGAATATTTTAGCTACACTCGTACAAGAGGAATGAAACTTTGAATGGTTTAATTTCTGTAAAACGTATTTTAATTGAATTATTTTGTCTTTTCACAATTAAATCATAAAAAAAACAATATATACTCGGTGTATTTGCGGCACGTTTCAGAGTGAAATATACTCTCAGTATCGCCCTGGTGAAAGAATCGAAACGTTGCTTGAAATGGCCTTAGCCGTGTTTCTTGACCAGGGCTGAATTGCAAAGTACTTCCTCACCATATACCCCAATTGGGGATGCCATAGTCCTATTAAATCTAGACGGTTAGTAATTTATTATATAAATACAGGTTGATATACGGTTGTGTTTGGACACAACCTGATAAGTGCAATACGGTATCGTCGTATGTTAAGATCTTATGACACGTTTTGATCCTACTTATGTTCAAACGTATTAAATACAGATGTCAGGATTTAAAAATTTAAAGTAAATACATCAGTTACCATATTTTTACACAAAAAATGCAGTTATCAGGTTATGCTCAAACACCACTGAGATATAATATTTTCAATACCATTGGGTAGACGAATGAGATTTTTTTGACAGAAAGTAATGTTTTTTATTGCTGACATATGTACCAATGTACCAACCCTGATGTATGGCGAGGGAAGGATGAAAGTAGACTGAATGCTGTAGAAATGAAATCTTTGATGCGAAAGCGTGGTAAAACCATGTATGATCGTATAAAAAATGTTGAGATTCATAAAGAATGCAAGGCTGGTGCAAGCGTAATGAGTAAGATTAAGAAAGGGACGCTTAGATGGTTTAGGCGTGTAAAGAAAATGAACTAAGAAAGGAGTATAAGGAGAATATACGACGCGAATGTGAATTGAAGAAGAAGCCAGGGACGCTTGAGGGGGAAATGGCACGGTCAAATGAATCAATATGAAGGAAGAAGTGCATGCCAAGATTGAGTTATTAAGCGGTCGTCCTCTCTGCCTTTTTTATGTGAATACCGCACAAGAGCCCCATCTGCCCCCAACTGTCTGGAGCCAGTGAGACTATGGCATCCCCAATTAGGGAATTTTGTGAGGCTGAAGGTAGTGGAAAGGGGAAGAAGAATGGGAGAGGAAGATGGGGAAATACCTCGCTATTCAGATCTGGTTACCAAACATGGCTAAAGCCCTTTAAAGCGCAAATGTACTATATATTTTTTTAAATCAATTAATTGTGAAACAACACAAATTAATTAAATAAAATTTACTAGCGCACCCCGGGATTTTACCCCGCGCCCTCCGATTCGTAGTCAAGAGCCTTATCCCTCGACCACGGAGGCCGTCTGGCTTCCCCCGGCGTGATGGTTAGTTAGTTAGTTAGTTAGTTACATAAGTAAATGAAAATTATAACATTCGTTTTTTTAACGTAATATAAACACAAGCGGAGTGAAAAGAATTGCTATTTGATAGAGACGTTTCCTAGGCTGTAGCACCGATTATGATAATGAAGCATGTCAAAAATAACGATTCAAGAAACGTTAAGATGAATTGTTTATCTTCTTTGCCTACTTATGCCGGGACAACACGCGGAGTTTTTTTTTTTATAGTCAAATGTTTAAGGCTACCTTGATTTATGCTGGTATAGAATTTGCTCTTACTTTGCCTGGGGCGGGATTGCCCCCATTTGCCTCCACGACAGCAAGAGTTAATCATTGTTTATGCGGCGGGAGTGCTGTTATGTTATCTTATGTTTAGCCTTAAGTGATCCATTGTTGATATGGATGATAATACCACCACCTTAGACTAGATAATGTAGATATGAGCGAATTCAGCGTAATGATGAAATGATGTATGGAAATATCGACGGTCTTCATAAATTTGTGTTAGATGAGTTTCAGTTTTCTTTTCTTTCTTTGATTTGGGGATAAATGCGCAATAAAGTGTTTTTTGGTCACCAGTTTTCTTACGATAATTTCTGTAATCAAACAGAGTTAATCCACTCAATTGCCTCGCGTTTTAGGAAAAGTCGTCTAGATTCACCTGTAAATTGTTTAGCTAGGCTGGCCGGTTAGTACTTAACTAAAGTCATTAAATAAAATAAAAATAAAACTCAAAATTCACGCATCGGTGCGCAAATGCGTCCACAGCCCGCAACACTGTAAACAACCAAAGTATAAAAAAAAATAAAATAAAAACGTTAATATTTATTAAAAGCTTCTTACGCTGTGTAAGGTAATTTTATAGATATTTTCGAGTCCTAAAATTCATTTTATGAATACTTTCCAGTCCTAAAAATTAATACCAATAATACAATAAATATCAACTCTTCTTGTGCCACCGATCATCTAATCAATGTAACATCAATAGAAAAGGAGAAACAAATAACCATGTAAAACTATCATCTCTATAATTAAAACTGTGTTCATCTGAAGCGACCTGCCAGGTAAGTATGTTTTTCTGTATCTGTTTGTACATAATTAGTTAAGAAATATTTGTACAGCGCCCTTGTCATCCAACTATTATTATTATTATTATTAGATTGCCCCGGAAGCGAGTTGCATCATCGAATTATAACTGTATTTACATTTTTATATGTAAGTTCACAAAGATAATATTTTTGGCATAGATAAATCAATAGGCAACATGTACAATTATCTCGTTTATTTTTAAGTTAAATTAAAAATAAATATTAAATGAAAATGTTATAAAAATAACTTTATTATATTTGCCCTGACAAAGCTTGATCTAAGCGAAACCAGTTGTTGTAAAAATACAATAAATTCGTGGTTTGATAACAAAGTGTTTTATTTAATATCATGTCAAACCACCGAGTGATTGCTTCTTAAGAAAATAAAAACAACTGACTCATTAACAGTTTTTACGAGCGAAATGAAATACGCTTTTGTGAACTTGTATGCTTTCTGGATTCTTGCGCAGGTCCAATATTCTGGACCGGGGCAATTGAGTGGCTATCCACTAGAGGTTGGTAAAATAACGTATAACCGTATATATTCCGAAACGGTTGTAACGGTAAAATCGTGTAACTACGCTCGCAATAAACCCGAGCGAAATGATTCCAATGGAGCACAATTCGTTTGAGAATTCTGCGCAAAATGTATAAAACAGCTCTCCGGAATACTTTGCAGAACTGCGATACTCGTTGTAAACCGTTACAAAAAAACGTTTGGACGCTAAACGCTTTCGTCCGAAACTCCCGTAGCTGACTGTTGCTATGAAACGCTTTCGAAAAAAATTAAACGGCCGCCCGTGATTCGTTGTAACCCGTTGCAAAATAATGCTTTCTTATAAACGCTTTCGTCCGAAACTCCGTCGCTGACCTCTGCTACGAAACGCTTTCACAGCAATCTTTTATGTTTTTTATTTTTTCTTATTATTTCTAAAAAATAATATTAAATTACTTTTTTCTAATTTTATCTGTTATTTGTAAACAGTTTCGAGGAACCATTTATTTTGAGGAACTGAAACGGTGTAGATATATATATTTTTAAATAAACTGAAACGCCTCTCTCTACTATGCACCGTTATTATCTACATATCGACTCCTTGGAATGACAAGGTTTCATCTGACACAGCAATGTCATGCGATAATAGGTTCTAGAGAGATGTACTTCAGAGTTCATTATCGTATAACAATGCTATATCAGTTGGAACCATGTTATTCCAAGAGGTCGATATTTAAATATATTCATAATCATAAAATACGTTTTTCCAATATATGTTCCGAGTCAAATATCACAGGTCATTGAGGTCTTAATTATTAGTCCACCTAAAATATAGCCGTTATATTGAACACGATCAACATAATATTCCATCAAACTAATCAGCCCGGCTTGTTTTGCTTTTCTTTGTTACAATATAATATAAAACGCGATTTACAGAAAAAATACCCCTTTAGATCATTAATATCGCATATCTTTACAGTTGTCCTATAGAACATTAAAAAAACAGGTACTTTTTCGATATCAATTTTGAAAACACTGGACATTTTTAGAGATTTTAAATATTTTTGATCAGTACCTGTTTTTATTAGGAAATCACAAATTACAGATATGGTATAAGTATTCGTCAAGAATGTCAATTTAAATCGACAAAACTAATTAAGAAAGAACCACAGAATATAGTTAAATACTAAATGACTGTTATGTTTCACTTCATCAAAATCATTGATAAAGATTTTAATAAGGATCTTTAGGGGCCTAACACGAAATAATGGATCCATACAAAATTTTGCTATTGCCGTGAATCTGGTATTTGCGGTGCTAGATTACCCGCACTGAAAAGTGCACAAAATCAGGCGGTATTCAGATATTTCGGTTTTCAGGCATTTCGGTATTTAGGAATTTCGGCATTTAGGATTTCCGGTATTCATCCCCTAGATTGGCGTACATGAAAGCGTAGAGCTCAAAATAGTACTCAAACGATAAACGCGCTTCATGTTGAAGGTTCAGTAGGACCAAGAAGAACCCAAGAGATGCGATGTGGGCGTGATTCGTGATCCAAAATTCTGACCATTTTTGTCTTAAGGCGAAGCTATCAGTGAAATTACTATTTCGATTAATCTATATTACGGATCTGCTTACATTATGAAGAAAAAAAATACGCTTTGGATAAATTGAACCTTTTCTTAGACATTCCCCTCAAAAGAATTAAATTAAAATTGTCAATTACTTTGTAAAAAACATAAGCGTAACTACAATTTTTTTTTTCGTTTTTCATTAGAAAATTATGAACGCAAGTAAGAAACAAGTTTTAAAAAATATTATTTTATAGCTAAGATTATTTGTAAAAGATTCCTTAGATTGCTTTTTTAATTTCTTCATATAATAAATAAAAACCGCTTTTGCGCCTGCAACAAACATTAGATTCCGCTTGCCAAGCGAATTTTATGTCCATTACCTAAATTCGTAGTGACATAAGACACACAGCTTATAGCAAAAATTTCTTGACTAGTAAATTCCTCTTAAATTTCAAATACAATTTTTTTTTCTTCTTAATAATCATTTCATTTCAATCAAATGAAATGGCGATATACAATGCGGGCAGTGTAAGAGGAAGATGGCGCTAATAAATAGTGTATTTTCATTCCCTCTCGGGTTGAATCCAAAAGGTACCGGTTTAAGGCAGTGGTTACAGTAGATTTCTTTTAAAATAACAGGGAAGGCACTTCTGTCTTGTATTATTTATCAACTATATATAACCAGACATTGCTACAAAATAATATCGTTATATTATTACCTTCGAAAATATTCTATAAGTTTTCTGTTCAGTAAACAAAATATGATTGAATTTCCCCTTTCACCACCAAATAATATAACCAAACAGAATTTAAATATTTTTATAAACAATAATTATTAGCCTGAATATAATAAAGTTGGTTGTTTTCAGGTGAAATATAATAAAAAGAGTAGTTATTAAATGAAACACTAGTATATATTGATTAACTTGGCGGGTTTACGATAAGCCGACGTAGCTCAACGGTAGAGCATCTGACCGGCAGTCAGAAGGGTGCAGGTTCGAGTCCTGTCGGTGACATTTATCTTTTCAGGGTTTTTTCAATTTGGATGAGTGTTTCAGGCTAATAATTATTGTTTATAAAAATAATTGTTACCCTTTGCGCTATGCACAAAAATCTTGTCTTAAAAACTTTAGTTTATCAATTAATAAGAATTTAAATAATTAGCAAAATTGTTATTTATTTTAATATAACAGTTTTCTTTAAAAAAATAAAGCAAATCCGACGTATAGGAAGCAGATTTTGAGTTTTCAATTTACAATATTACGGCTAAACGAAACGTAATTTAGGTATTTTAGAAAAACGCTTTCAGTACGTAATAATTTTAAATATTGAAATGAATTGTTTATTGGCGGGTGTATACACAAAATATTAAGTGGGTTAATTTGTTACTCTAGATTTAAAGCTCAAGTCCTCCATGAAACTTATAAAAAATATAATATTTTATTGTAAAACTAACAAATACAGTATTACAGAAGAATTTCAACTTTATACTTACAATAATAATTTATTCTATTTCATATTTCGTTTGTACACTCGCCAATAAACAATTCGTCTTAATATTTAAAAAAATTAAGTTCTAAAAGCGTTTTTTTTTTAATATTTGAATTACCACACCGATAAAATTGTAGGTACCTATGATAAACGGATTTCCAAGTGATTTACTTGTACTTAAATGGAAAAAAAGGTTTTTGTTAAAAACCACTTTACTAAATTTATACATATATCGACCGGTTTCAGTCAATCTTAACTTTCCTAAAGAAAGTAATCATATAAAATAAATAAAAATACAAATATATATTAGGATGAATTATGATGTAATAAGACATAAACATGCAATAGGTTTGCGCCTTAATAACTTAGAAGCATTAGAAATATCGAAATCAAATAAAAATAATAATTGCTAAATTTTAAATAAACAATTAGATTTAACCCAAAGTCCGATTTTAAAGGTGTTCACTTTCCTCCAATGTAATACCTACCCTACCCCTATCCCCCTATCTACCCCCTCTGACCCTCACTGACCCTTCCTGTCTTACTCTGATGTGCTTTCTCTTTCCCCTGTTTTACTTTCTTTATCCAAATATATCTGTGAATTTTAATGTAGTTCCTACGATTACATTACATTCCCGTTCCGATGTTTATCGTTTTGTAAAATTTTTATGTACAGTGCCAGAGAACATTTTTCCCTCTTCCTGTGTCAACTGCGGCTAGAGGTGCATAAATGTGGAGATAATCTTCTCTACCCAGTGAGCGGGCTGCCTATTGCTACTGTAGGGCTTTCATTTATTTTTATTTCAAATAATTGTAAACTTGTGTTTTATATGCTAGCGGCATTTGCTGATGGCAATCTTATAGTTAAGCCCGCCCACTAAGGTAATGGAGGGCATATGATGGAATTTGGGTGGAGACGGAGGGGGTCGGTGCTGGACGTCCAGTGGTCGAGGTTGGATACAGAGGGATTCGAGTTCGATTCTAATTTGGAGTAAAATGTTTTGGCTAAATCTATTATATGTTTTCGGAGTGGAGGAATTTTCAAGCCCGTGTTAATTATGCTATTCGTGATGAACCGGGGACTTTTAGTGAATCCTCGGAGCAATGCATTCTGGAATGCGATGCGTAGCGCGGAAGGATTAATAGATTTAGCCATTGAAAGTGAATAAAGAAATGATCAGGGGGGCAGCAAATCGACAAATGTATAAATTTAATAAAGTGGTTATAAACAAAGAACTTTTATTCGTTCAAGTATAAAGTCAAACAACAAAGTAATTGCTTTCTTCAATAACTTGTTCGAGCGCCGTTCAACTTTCCTCTTGAAACAGAATATTTCGTACAAAACAGTTAACAAAATTACATAAACTACGTACAATGTAACATGACCTCCATAGTTACGTAATCGTGGTATAGATTTTTACCGACAAAAAGCCGATACGCCATGCATTACCTTTACAAAATCACTATAATTTGATCAAATTAAATATAGATTTAGCAGAAAAATCAGAAATCCAACGTTATTTATCACTTTCCAGCGCGGAACCGAATTGAGTGGTGTCATTTTGCTGTCAAATACAGGAATGCGGTACAATCGGTACTTACTTACTTTATATAATGTACGTTTGGAAACATACGCCTCAAATATAGAAGTACTTGACGCTAGGGAAGCAGATTTAAAATTTATGGTTTTTGAAGATATGTATTTGAAGGATGACTTATATGCAAAAAAAAAATCAATCGGGTTTTTTGTAGTTTACTAACTTGCCAAGCGTACTAGGCGAAGATACCAAAATGTTCCTTATATTCTATGGAAAAATAATTCTTAAATACAATGAAATTAAGCTATTCAATTCCCTGCATAGTAATATCAGAAATACGCAAACCAAAAGTTCATTTAAAAGTAAGAAGTCATGAGTATTTAATGTTTCTTAATGTGTAATTATGTATATATACTGCACTGCATTTATATATGCTATGTTTATTTTTATCATATTTTTGTATTGCTTTAATTTAAATCTTTTTGTTCAACTAAATTTTTTACTGAAATTTCAACCGTTTCTAAATTTTTTTCAATTTTTTTAAGTCTTTAAATTGGTTATCTTAAAAAAAAAAAACAAAATTGTAACCGATTTAACGTGTTTATAATATATAGAAACTTAGTTGAACAACCACTTTTGTAAATTGCTCTCAACACAGCTGTTTCACACCCAGTGAGATGGGCCAAACGTCAGCACCAATAAACAAATGTTAGTATATATGTATGTTGGTAAATAAAAATAAAATTTATACCACCATATTAAAATGTGTGATCATTAATATTATGACAATCGAGCAAGTTGATATTAACTTAAGGTAAAATTAATTAATTATCCAAAAACAATTTTTTTATTTTTTATTAAAAAGTATAATTAATGTATAATTATGCATTGTTTTCCAAAGAGTTGAGAAACTCATTGTCAGATCAAATGCAGAACCTGCAGTACAGTTTTTAGAAACAAGCATACTATGTATTTAAAATATACAATTAACATTCATTTACAACAGATAATTTGCATTTGTAATAGACATATGACTGGTACATTATATAGTAATACTTATTGCAGAAACACATCACAGCATTAATCCTTAAAGTATTCTTTCAAATAACAGAGTTTAAACATCTTAATTTGAGCCTTTCACATTGGGTTGCATTTTTAATATCGTTCGGAAATTTATTGTATTGTGTATTGTATTATTCTAAAGATTTTACCCGACGTTCCCGGGTTACGAATAACCTGAAAATATTTGAATTCCTCAAAGCACCATCGAACTAAATGAGAAAGTTGGTTGTGCAGTAATGGAGGACAGCTAGCGGGTAATTGATCCCGCGAGTCTGGGATTTGAATCTGAGCCGTTTGTTTTAGTCCATCCACCCCCTCACCGGTATTATTGAGAAAGGTTCCAATATTAACACGTATTATCTTTACGTGAATATAATTAATCCGATCGATTATCACATTTCATGTATTTAAAAACACATTTAAAATTGATACAAATATGTTTATCATAAATTAAAATCGCAAATTCTCGCTTCGAACCATTTAAAAAAATGTATGCGAAGCAAAAGCTATTTCCAAAGTAACATTTTGAATCCAATTGATTTATTTAGATGATTGTATTTCATTTTCCCTGGTTGTCGTTAATGGTCGTGTTTATTTGAAAACGGATTACAGACGTGATTTCGGTCAAATTCAATGTTAAATTGGGCAAATTCGGTAAAATATACAGCCTCCGTCATTCGGTTTTATTTTCGGTAAATTTAAAATTTAAAACTCGTGTCGTGATGGAAAAAGTAAAGAAGATGCTAACGTATTTTATTTTTTTATCTATCACTATGGAACAGCAATTGCATTCTGGCATGTTTCGGTGATATTTTCCAATTGAGCGTATTTTTTGCACATTTCTATGATTCAACGCAAATTGCCTATCGTAAAGAGGGAAAAAAGTTTTAGAATCATAAACATTATGGGTATCGACGTGTAACATCTTGAATTAATACAGCGGTAAATTAACCAAATAAGCAGTAAGTTACAGGAAAAGCTCGAAAAAGTATTTCCAGGGGCCGGACCTCCTATGGACGGAGACCGCCGAAGTGGCGCAGGATGGAAGGACGCCTGGAGGCGCCCTTTCGAGGAAATGGGTAGAAGATGAGATGAGAGATGGCTTAAAAATTCTTATTGGTTATTTTGGTGAAATTTGTGTTATTTTGGTGAAATTTGCGTTATTTTTGTGCAATTGCGCATCATTTTTGGAAAAATTGAGTTATTTAGCAACAAAAGCGGTGTTATTTTCCCTTTTAGGTATTTTGCAACAAATGGTAGATAAATATATGTTTTTCAAACTTTTTAAGTTCTCTTTAATCAGAATTTTTTATTTCTAAAAATAATGACAACAAGCGGCCTTATCGACACGAAGTTTGCTGCTATCCATTTAATGGCTATACAAGCTTGTCATAATAATAGACAAATAAATAGTTAGAAAATACCAGAATATCGCGTGAAAAATAAGAAAATTCCCGGTTATTGGCTCGAAAATTCGCGTTATTACAAACTCAAATTTTCTGATCTCTAAAGATGGGTAATTTACCATTGAGATGTTTGTGATAAGATAATGAACTAATTCATTGTTTATAGCAATGTTTTCACAAACTTAAATCATTTTCCATCCTTCATACATAACATCTCGTGCATTGTATGATCGCAAAGTGTATGAATAATAAATGAATTCGGTATTTATTCAGCGGAGCAAACAATCTAAATTTGGTCACAATGAGCGGCAGTTTAACCCTAACAATGCCGAAGCGAAGGTTTTGTTACAAAAATAACCCCAGCCCGTATATTCGGCTTTGTAATGGAAAGTTGATGTTTTCATAAGCTTTCTCTAAAGTTTTTTTCGGTTGATAAATAAATACCTACGACAAAGTGGATCCCCGAAGGTAAACATGGAATCACTGATGTGTTTCCTGATAAAAATGATTATTTATGTTTTACTGTCTTTTTCTTATTTTTGTTTTCTCGTGTGGTGATAATTTAATTATTTATAAAAAAAAATCAATTACTTTACTTATTAAAATATTCCCAATCGACAATGTACACCACCCTCCCTGTCCGCTACCCGCTCTCAACCCCCTCCCCCTACTTGGACTCCGCCCGCCCTTTGTCAAAATCTATAGCATATTTAACATAGTTAAGTACTATATTGCCCTGAAGAAGCTACGGTAGTAACGACTTCCGGCCGGCAATAAGTGTGTAAAAAAAATGGAAGTGATGTAAGCAAAGTGTTTGTTTTATTTTAATTTGCAAAATCACAAAGTAATTAAAATACGACAATATAAAAAATATATACCAATTCATATATTTATTTAATTGTAATATTAATTATCAATTAGACCATTTTCATTACATAGTTGTAGCGCTTAAGTATTATTGGCATTACTTTGTATTGTAGTAAATGCATTTGTTTTGATCTTCTATTCAAATGCTTCAAGTGTGGTGATTGTACATTACATTATGTGTCTTTTTTTAATCTGTTTCTTATTCTACGAAGAAATGAAATATTTTTTCGACTTGTGAATCAATATGACCCCTAGACATTTAATTCTTTCGCTCTTTAATGATTTATTCATTAATATCACACATGCTTCACATAATTTAGTCACTCAAACATTTAGTTTCCTTTTTTTTTAGTTTTAGCCATTTTAATACAGTATCTTATTAAATATTCATATTTATCTTCTCATCAGTGTATCGTCTGCATTTTGAATACTTTATAGATTATTGTAAATTATTATCTATTGTTTTTTGTTTCTTGTTTTATTTTTACTTTTTTATCTTTTTTGTGTCACTTGCGTAATGTTAATTTTTTGAAATCCTAAAATGAGTTTTAAAGGTTATGGGATTTGCTACGTATAAAGAAAAAAAAATTAAACTATCGGAACATTTAATTTAGATTTCCATTGGTGACAAATACGAAGAGTGTAAAGGCAGTATAATTTAAAAATAAGTAGATGGCCTCCATGGTTGAGGGGTAAGGCTCTCGACTACGAATCCGAAGGTCGCGGGTTCAAATCCCGGCGTGCGGGTAATAAAATAATTTATATAATAAACTAAAAAAAAGAAAAAATATATATATAGTATATTTGCGCACGTTCCAGAGTGGAAGATACTCTCAGTATCGCCCTGGTGATAGACTACCATTCAGAATTGAAACGTTGCTTGAAATGGCTTTTAGCCGTGTTTGGTGACCAGATCTGAATAGCCAGGTATTTACCCATCTTCCTCTTCCTCTTCTCCTTTCCCTCCCCAATACCTTCAGCCTCACAACATTCCCCAATTGGGGATGCTATAGTCTCACTGGCTCCAGACGGTTGGGAGCAGTTGAGACTCTTGTGCGGTATTCATGTAAAAAAAGTCAGTACAGATAAAGTAAAGAGAACGTAGATAAGATAAAAATATAGTGCGGGCCATTAATAATAACAAGAAAGTGTAACCCGGTTAATTAATGTTTTTTTCTGATTTTACTCATGTTTCTATACAATACAAAGTGGGATTTGATGGTTCGATGGTTTAATTTTATTATTTAATTTTTTTTTATTTCAAACATACATCGATGTTGCACTCTCATGCGTTATCAATTCTACTCATTATGGGACTGATAAGTATTACTGCGTGATACATAATTTACAGAGTTTTCAAAACAAGTATGTATATGAAAATATATAAAAAAATATCTATGTAAACAATAGGAAAATAACATAAATAAAGGTACAGGCTCGAAACATACAGAAACAATAGACATACATAACAACGTTTTGGAGGGCCCCTATCAGAACAGAGTTGGCACCTACAATAAATGGTTTTCCAGGTAGCTTTTAAAAAAAAAATTTTTTCAGAACATCATTTCGAGATTTGTCCGAAGCGCACACTTGTCTCGATTCCTCATGCAACTTGTCATAGCTAGTGTAAGGCAATGTATTCCAATGATTTCAACCCGTATTTCATCGAGTGTATTTTTTATATGCGTAGTTTGTGGTGTTATCTCATGGCTAGGAATAATCTTAAACGGTAATACATACTATATAATTTTTTTATTCATTTTTAATTAATACAACAATGTTGCACTCTCGTGAGTTATAAATTCAACTCATTTTGGGACTGTTAATTTTTCCGACATAATATTATGTTTAACATATAGATAAATAATATATTTTAATTCAAATAATACGCCAACTTATTTAACATAAATAGTTCCTTGAAAGTATTCAAGTATTCATAGGACCTTGGTGATACTTATGACCTTGATGACATGTTTTCTTTTACGATTTCTTGTCACTACAAAATTACCCTTGAGATGGTTGTTCCTACCACCCAACGAAATTTTGGTATTTTATCCTCTTCATTCAAATAATTCAAATTAAACTCTGTTTTAGTAGGGTTACGAATACTAATGTTTGTTATTACTGGTTTATTTCGTTGCACAATACGAGGAGATCGAAAGTTGCGTGGGAGATGGTATAATAACCCAGTTATTGTGAATATGTACGAAAGGTTGAACAGAGACAAAGATTAAGTAGGTACTACCAAAACATGGTGAGATGACTCGTCGTTAAAAATTGCTACATATCTTGCACCTACGCAGCGTCTTGTGTTCTTATTGTTAATAAAACATATCATAAAATATATCTCCGAGACTTAAAAGGGTAAGAGATGCTGTGAACAGTTTAAATCTAGTCTAGAAAACAGATACTCAATATTTTCGATATGGAGCCCCAATTTTAACCTTCGGCTTGCCAAAATGCAAAACAAAACTTGCATTGCCACGAGGGGTGCTTCAATTACCCCACATATTTTATCATTATAGTGGAATTTTTTTTCATTTTTTTGACAATTTTATTATTTATATTAATGCGATATTTAATGTGTTCTCTTAAAAAAAATTAAAAATGATTAATTTTATAAAAAAACTTCCACATTCATCAGCAAACTTGGCTTTAGCCCGGCGCTTGGGGATATACTGACTTACAACGTGTAAGAACATTTGCTATCTGCTGGCGGTTCAACTGCCGATTGCGTTACCCCTTAGCGAGTGAGATAGCGCGCAAAACACAACACTATGCGAAAAGAATCGCGGAAACGTATAGATTCGAGTATGGTAAGAAATATTATTTTTGGGATTTGTGGATACCCATACATAATAAAAAATAATAAACAAAATACATTTGTTTCTGTTTTAATCTAGTACTTAAATTTATTTTTTGAATGGTACACTAGGCGTTTATAGGCTATGTAGGAATAAAAAAAATTAAGAGATTTTGACTACCCCTCTTGGCAACGGGAAGGTTAAGTAATAATAAGTTTCTGTAGCTATAAAAATACAATAATAGTAGCCCTATTAAATAGTAACTTGTGCGAAGAAGACACATCCGTTTGCAATAAAATGATGTTTGCTTTACTATATTAATTGTTATTGTGTTTAATTGGTAGAATTTAATTTAATTTAAAAAAAGCTTTACTAAGTATTATTTTTATTACTTCTTATTCGGTGCCCTCTCTTATTAGAGATTGGTTGTCATTAAAGAAATCTCCACTTCTTCAGAATTCTTCCACTGCTGGGTATTTTCCAATCTACCTCATTATATGACCAAATAAAAATACGCTTACTTCTTTTCGTGTTTGTACTTTCTTCCTGGCAAGGGTAATCTTAACCTTGCAAGTTATAGCCCGTAAAAAATAAGTGGAACTTCAGTAGAAACATTCAAGAAGATTTCAAGAACCATTAGAGGTTCATGTGATCCTTATTACTGTTGCAATCTAACAAGTTATTGAATGGTTGCAATATTGACAGCGACAAACAAAGTTCGACTCTATTCACGATATCGAGACTGTTACGAGCTATTGATAATACTCGTACATGAACTGAACTGAATCAAATTTAATCCGGACTCCGCAAGATGGGATGTAGCAAATGCAATCAAATATAAATTTGGCTTCTTCTAGAGCTGTGCAAAATTCTTTCGCTATTTCACTTCTTATCCTAAAATTATTATTATCGGACTCGAGCTTTCATATTGCGTTGAAGCTTTTTGTGACTTTCTTCCAATTTTATTTCGACTCCAAATTGCATTAACACCAAATGTACACTTCCGTCCAATCTATTGAATAAAGCCTTTTCAATGGCTGTTTGCCGAACTGTGCCTCCTGTCTGTTTGATATTGCGCATGACATTTTTTGAGCAGTGGCTTCTAGGGAATTTTGAATGGCTCTAATGGGGTCTCACGGACCCCGGTTGAGAAGCAATGCTTTTCTGTCTAGACATACTAATAATTTGGTGATATTTGCGTGAATCTTGTGCAAGTTGATCTCTGTTATTATTGTTCGATGAAAATATAAACCTTCAAACAATGTACTATTAATTTCAACAAAAATAATATTGAATGAGAATGGCGAGTGTAAACAACCCCTAGCATTATTTATTTTTTAAATTTTTGTTACTAATTATATATTGAAGGAAATGGGAGTTTAGAGATCAAATAATACAAGTTATATTGTGAAAAATCAGCTGGGTTTTAAACTCTTTAAAGCTATCTTCGCTACACTCTAAGTTTAGAACCAAGAATTTGTCGGTTTTGCCACTAAGGTCGACAAACCTATACAAAATGTCTAACTCCATGTACGTTCATCATTTCTTTTTGGGTCGTGGATCCATCGCTTCGACACGGAGCCTTTTGACACCCTTGTCCTATAAACTATGTCAGCGGCTTCCGTTTATTGCGTATGCCTATAATAATTAAAAAAATTGAAATAATAGAAGTAACAATAATATAATTTCTTCAAAAGATTGGTATTCACTTTGTGGCATCATATATATAGTCGTATATAAAAATCAGTGTAAGTTTGTTTGTTTGTCCTCGGTGTTCATGAAAATTACTCTACCGGTTTTGCTCCAAAATAGCACAGTTTATTCTTATTAGTGTCGGGAAGGTTTAGAAAGTAGTTTGAATGAAATCCAATGTGTAAAACTGTTGCTATAACGTTTTAAAATAAGTATGAAAAACATTGAACCCGCCATGTTTTATTAACACTCTGGTTAGCCACAGGTTGCATATTCAAAATAAGAAGGTTTTTTTGGGTAGAATATTTTCAAAATGGAAAACACGAGTAGGTACCTACTTAGGAACTTAGTTTTGAAAAAATAAACGTTTGGAATGAAATAAAATATTCAAATGAATGTTTCTTTATTTGGAGATAGTTACTTTCGCTGTCAAATCATTTATAGCACCCTAATGATAAGTAAGAATTCACAACATCATAACTTTATATAAACCCAATCAAGGCCGGGTACACATCAGCTAGTGAATTTTAAAAATTACTTTGAAATCATCCCTTTATTAATATATACATATCAACATGTTTCGAAAGCGATACTTTCCCCAGTATTCTTTATATTCCTCAACGGGCTCATGTTCTCCTTGCAGAACCTCTGTAGTTGCCTGTACAGGTGTACAGTGTAAGTTTTGGGCGGCCGACTGGACATCTTCCCTCTGGAGCTATGGCCAGTATTTTATGTGAATGTAGGCCTTCTGCCACTTTGACCACATGTCCAAGCCACCTCATTTGCGACTTTCAATAGAGAGTAGCATGGGTCCAATGCTGAGTGCACCTCGGTAAAAAAAACGTGATTGTCATTATAGTTAGAGTGTTAAATGTAATTTTAAAATCCGGTTCTGTTTACGACAACATAGTTTTGTACCAAATAGTATGCAACAGTTTGATTGGTACCCAATAGCGCTTTTGACACAGTGTGGTTTCCCTTCACAAATCCAGTTTCTAAACACCCACGCGAATATTGTAATTCTGTGCGGATCTCTTCTGGCCACGTGACAGATCGGGTACAGTGCGACTGTTACGAAAATAAGCTTAAAACAGCATTAAAAAAATATTTCGTCAGAGTTTTGAAAGTTTCGTTCGTACCTTGCTAAGTGGTGAGTTAAGTAACAGTGTTAAATACGAGACGTTATTTATGCATTTTTTGTTCCATTTCATGATTTGATCATAGTTATTTGTAGATTTTTTTTAAATTTTTTTTTTATTTCATCAAATTTAAATATGACAACAAAACATTAGACACTCATCTCCCTAGGACAGGCCTGTGTTGAGATGAGCGGCAGATTATAACAAATAGATAAGTTCAGTTAGCAAAGGTATTATCACTATTAATAAAATATTGTATTGCAGTAGGTAGTCTGTAGGTAAAACCAAGGGATGAGATTAATGAAGTTTTGTCTTCTCGTGTGGTAAAGTACACAGCTAAGTTCTGAATCTAGAAAGCGGATTTACTGCAACCGAAAGATTGCGCAAATCATCGGCCTCTCATTATTCTTTGGACTGGACCATTAATTTTATATTACCTTCAGTATTTCATTAAAGGTATTCAACGTTAATTCTTTAAGCACATTAACACTTTGCAAATAATACCGAATCATTAAAATTCCATAACTTCATCACGCCTCAAACGCAACGCTTAATATTTGA
Source organism: Halesus radiatus (assembly GCA_022606495.2). Taxonomy (NCBI): domain Eukaryota; kingdom Metazoa; phylum Arthropoda; class Insecta; order Trichoptera; family Limnephilidae; genus Halesus; species Halesus radiatus. The sequence goes on along the minus strand of JAHDVE020000512.1, from coordinate 55,017 downwards.
TCAAATCTTGTTATTTAAAATTATGAATAATTGCCTGGACTCGCCAGAGCTCATTAACTTTACGAACATTCACATACTGTCAAGACCAACCCGACAAACAGATTTTTTTTATTTGCCCGCATGCAGGATTAATCTTAGGATAAATTGTTTAATTCCCCGTATTTGTGCGCAATATAACCCACAGGGTTGTGATCATGCCTCTATACAAAGGTAAAGGGTCACGCATGGAATGTGGAAATCACAGGGCTATTAGCCTGCTAAGTTCAGTTGGTAAGCTGTAGGGTAAGATATTGATTGAAAGGGTACAAATGAAAACAAAGGATAAAATATGGGATGTGCAAGGCGCATTTATGAGTGGAAGGGGGTGCATGGATCAGATTTTCTCGTTGCGTATGCTCACAGAGAAGTTTCTGGCAAACAAAACAGAAACTTTTCTGTGCTTTTGTAGATCTACAAAAAGCATACGACAGAGTTGACAGAAAAAAGTTATGGAAGGTGTGGTCTATGTATGGTGTGAATACAAATCTTATACAGGCAATCGCATCGCTGTACGAGGGAAGCGTTGCATGTGTTAGGGCAAACGGTGATTTTACGGGGTGGTTTGACATCACAGAAGGTGTTAAGCAAGGCTGCGTAATGTCACCGTGGTTATTCAATCTATACATGGATAATTGTATGCAAGAATTGAAAGAGGTGAGCCTGGGCGCGAAAATGAGTAGTCTGCAAGTATGTTGTCTGTTGTATGCTGATGATGCGGTGCTGATTGCTAACAGTCTGGAAGATCTACAGTCCCTCGTATCTAGGATGAACGAAGTATGTATGATGAATGAGCTAATGATGAATGTAAATAAGTCCAAAGTCATGGTGTTTAATAGAGAGAGAACGAAAACAGTATGCAATATAGTTGTGAATGATGAATGCTTGGAGCAGGTCGATGAGTTTGTGTATTTGGGAAGTATGTTTACGAGAGATGGAAAGACTGATAGGGATATTGAAAGAAGGGTGAATGCAGGAAACTCCATTAACAGAGGACTGAACGCGGTTGGCGCAAACAAAAAGTTGTCCAAGGAAGCGAAGCTAGCAGTCTACAATGGAGTGCTGTTACCAACCTTGATGTATGGCAGTGAGGCATGGAACTGGCAGAGGAAGGATGAAAGTAGACTGAATGCTGTAGAAATGAGATCTCTGAGACGAATTTGTGGTAAAACCATGTATGATCGTGTGAAAAATGTTGAGATTCGTAAGGAATGCAAGGCTGATGTAAGCGTAGTGAGCAAGATTAAGAAAGGGACGCTTAGATGGTTTGGGCATGTAGAGCGAATGAACGAAGAAAGGAGTGTAAGGAGAATATATGACGCGAATGTGAATGGAAGAAGATGCCGGGGACGCCCGAGGAAGACATGGCACCATCAAGTGAATCAAAAATACTCGAGTCGGGCCATGTCAGAAGTCGGAATAACAGAAGAGAATGTATGAGGCGTTGTATGAATGTGAATGAAGCAAGAAGTGTATGTCAAGATCGAGTTGTTTGGCGGTCCGTCCTCTCTGCCTACCCCTGCGGGGAAACGGCGTTATGGTTAGTTAGTTAGTTAGTATAACCCACAATTTCACAATATCTTCATTCTTTACAATACCCTTTAAAAATACGACCATAAATTGATGCACGAGTACGTGTATCGAGGGCATATCCTATGTCAATACTATATTCCCCTTCCTTTCCCATATTACTTTTTATTTATCTTGTTAGCTGCATAAATAAAACCTTTGTATTTAACCACTGTTAGCACAAGAAACTTTGGTGGCTTATCTTTCGTTAAACTTCCTTTGTATATATATATATATATATATATATATTAAAAGTTGTTTGTTTCTTATAAATAAATAAACAAAAATATCTATGTATCAGTTTGGCACCGTCCAAAAAGGCTGTAAAGCTGTGCCTACCCCAAGAAAAATGAACCATTTAATTAAATTAAACGGTAGTAGAAAAATACAACAAATTTCCGACTAAAATTAATTTTTCGATGAATTTGATAAGGAGCTAATAAGCCAATTTATTTTGGCCATTGTAATTAGCGGGAGATAATAACAAAATAACCATTTTCAAATATCTAATGAAAAACTACATATAGCCTACCACTGGTCACAGAACAATGCATGTACACTGTGCATAATATACATTAATTTAAAACCGCTTTAAAATTCACAATTTCGTAGTGCATTCAATAAAAGAAACACTTTTTTTACAGTAACTTCACATAGGAGGTTCTGAGGGAAATAATTTCCCTCGAGGCCTGTATCATCTTTGGGGATGCTGTAAGGAGGGTTTTTAGAGGATAAGAAGGAATAAGCCTAGGTCTTGAAGAGACCCATGTTGTAGGAGGGAGGAAACACTGAGGCCGTCAGATCATTCCACAGCCGAGCTGTTGAACACGAGAACGAGTCGTAGATGCGACCCGTTCTCATGTGACAAATGTCACCCGTGCACGTTTGGCGCGTTTCCCGACTGTGTACCGGTGCCGAAGCAATCAATGACGCTAGTTCCTCAGAGCATCTTCCATTGAAGTACCGGTAGAGCAAGGACAGCATTTCCACCTGACGTCTGTGCTCCAAATATTGTCCCGTATATAATCTCCCGACCAGAGGTGGCTGCAAAATTCTACAGTGGGGCGCTACTGACTAACTACTGTAGTTTTATGTTTTACCCAGATGGAGCTCGAGATAAGAGAAATCGATCGGTGTTAACTCGAAATAAGAAATTAGTGGTTTAAAACAAAGTGTTTGTTTTATTAAATAAATATGTCAAACCACAAAGTAATTGCTTTCTACGGAAATTTTGTAACGGTTTAATCATAATAAACAATTAAATTTGATTGAGTTGAATTTACTACTAGTTAACAAAATTTTCTTTGGTGCTCGTGGATTCTTATACAATAATCATAATATAATTTTTTAAGCTGCTAATTGGATCTCGAATTAAAATATAATAAAACTTATTGATATTGCTGTCTGCACTATATTATAAGTGAGTGGTAATAAGTGCGTGGAGTAGTTTTGGAAGGCCTTCACCTAGCAGCGGAATGGTGGTTGCCGTTGATGGTGATCATCGTGTTCTATTTTAGACAAGCGTTCCAAAAAGGTAGGAGATTCAGGATAAGAATAATCTGTTGAAATAGAAGTTTTGTCTACCAAATCAGAGAAGCCCCTCCTTCCGACAACAGCGATGAATTATGGTAAATGTATTGGACGGGAATAATTGGAAAGCGCTTGCTAAACTCGAACTGAGTGTATTGACTTGAATACAAATTCCTTTTATGTTAATATTAATCTAAGCATTTGCCATTATTAATGGATTTGATTATATGGAAACAGATTTGTGGAAGCATTCTCACTGCAGTGGATGAAAAGATTGCAAATAATGATTAATCTTTACGTATTCGGTGTACTATTACAGAGATAATGTTAATTCCTAACTATTTAAAGCTAACGTTGTTTTTTATTTCTTTTCAGAGTACCCACCCCTTTGATGCTTTTCGGATTTCTGATGTTTCCCCAAAACGACATACATAAAGTAGGTGTATTAATTTTTGTTTTAAAGTGTAAACTGTAACAATCGTATTGTTGAAACGAATGTTTCAGGCAAAATTTTACAGTACTCATAGTTACAGAAAACTAGATAAATCGACGAACCACCTTAAGCCTCGTTTTCAGCTGAAGTATTGATTGTAATGCAAATGCATGGAGTCTGAAAGAAGTATTCTCACGGGAGGTGCAGAACGAGCCTTTTGCCGAGTGTTTTTTGCCTTTGTGAATTACTAAAGCTCCAAACCTTGTAGTTTCCTACGGATTGAGCCTACCTCTAATAAGGGTTAATATTCAAATTTCATCACTGATCAATAGTTGATATTTTTATAACGCCGAGCTCCCGCGGCCTAATATTTCCGCAGTGTGCCGAGGGTAAAATTTTGCGTATATTTTCGTAAAAAGTTGCTTGTTTCTTGCAAAATGATGTTTTTGTAAATTGTACCCTCTCACCAGATAATGTTTTTAGATATTTATAAAAAAATGTAGAGTTAAATCTATCATAAGTACTTTCTCCAGAATAGCTATTTATAATCTACATAGCTACATATTTTTACATTGCCTATCGGATCCTCCGGCGTTCAACGGATACAAATTATGCGTTTCCAATGGGCAATCTCGGCGCACTAGATGTTATGTGAAGAAATGTGGAATGTTATCATTTTGACACAGTACACATGGGGAAATGTGAAATAAGGCACCATGTATTCGAAATTTAGTTTTTAACTAACGTTTATAGCAATAGGGGAGAAAATCTTGTCTACAAAATTATGATAATCGACGTCGAATCATTTTACTCCCACTGTGAACGATGCTTTCATTTTCAGACACATTTACCAGATGATACTTCTTGTAGATAATGTATGAAATTATATGAAAATCAGTCCATTATTTCTCCAATAAAAAAACACTTTAAACCTATTTCAAAATAATAGATCTTCTTAAAAACTGTGTTATCTTCCGTAAATATTAACTAGATTTCGATCATATGAATAAAATATCACGTCTTCTACCATATTTCCATTATTCCATGAAACATTTCATAATCCAAAACTTCAAAACCTAAAACCAAGACAAAAACTGTGAAAAGTTCACCAGGAAAAATACACATTGTTAAGCCATCTTCCCAAAATTCCTTCCATTATTTATATGATATGTAACTTTGAGTTAACCAGCTCAGGCACGGGGACTTCATCGAAGCCAGAGTCAAGTTAGCTTCTCAGAGGCTGGGCGTACTGTATAGGCCCCGCAGATAATTTATTAATACACAACTGTTGACTCTTTACAAATCGCAAGTGCATCCCACCTTTGAATTTGGTAGCAACCTTTGGCTTTGATCCCCAAAATACCTGAAAAAAAACCCCACCGGCGGTCCGTTTGATAGATTCTCCTATCTTAATAGACGGATTGCAACCTTTATAGCACAGGCGTCAAGTGAGAATGCTGTCCTTATTTTACCGGTATTTCAATGCAAGATGCTCTGAGGAACTAGCGTCATTAATAATTTCTCAGTCGGGAAACACGCCATTGCATCACGCCAAACGTGAGCCCAACATTTGTACACGGTTGACATTTGTCACATGAGAACGGGTCATTTTACGAGTCGTTCTTGAGTTCTATAACTCGGCTGTGGAATGATTTTCCAGCCTCTGTGTTTCCTCCCTCCTACAATAAAGGTGACACAGGCTCGAGGGAAATTATTTTCCTCAGAGCCTAGTGTATAAAAAAATCATTCAAAATTCGAACTTTGTCTTGTATTTTACAGGAAAAAAATGTGTTATGAAATCGTTGTTGCATTTTTCACGCATTCTGCAAACAACGATATATCGTGATTTCATTCAAGAGGTTAACGGTAAACTTCAACATAGCGATAAATCCAATATACTAATGTCTATTAATTTCAGATTCGCCCTCGTCTCGTGGCCTCTGATTTATGCCCAGGGACACAATTTCTCCAAATGCGTTACAGCAGTCTGTCTCGACAGCTTAATTAATAAACCGACGACAAAACAAGCAATTTAAAGGTGTATTTCTTTAGGTCTTCTAACGATTACACGCCATTCGAATATTACTGGGGACCCGTAATATTCCTACAGCGAGTTGGCAAAGTTAATGGATTATACAGTTTTTTTTTAAGTTAATTAAATTAAGCGTTTTTTTCTTTTTATTTGACAAAGTTTTACGATAAAAATTCTTTAAAATAAAATAATTATAATAGTTCTTTATTTCAGAAGGTACGCAGGGGTAGTGCAATGCAATACGTTCCATAAGTGATAATAATATAAACAAAAAAATAACTAACTAACTAACCATCACGCCGTTTCTCCGCAGGGGTAGGCAGAGAGGACGGACCGCCAAACAACTCGATCTTGGCATACACTTCTTGCTTCATTGACATTCATACAACGCCTCATACATTCTCTTCTGTTGTTCCGACTTCTGACATGGCCCGACTCAAGTATTTGATTCACTTGATCGTGCCATGTCTTCCTCGGGCGTCCCCGGCTTCTTCTTCCATTCACATTCGCGTCATATATTCTCCTTACACTCCTTTCTTCGTTCATTCGCTCTACATGCCCAAACCATCTAAGCGTCCCTTTCTTAATCTTGCTCACTACGCTTACATCAGCCTTGCATTCTTTACGAATCTCAACATTTTTCACTCGATCATACATGGTTTTACCACACATTCGTCTCAGAGATCTCATTTCTACAGCATTCAGTCTACTTTCATACTTCCTCTGCCAGTTCCATGCCTCACTGCCATACATCAAGGTTGGTATCAGCACTCTATTGTGGACTGGTAGCTTCGCTTCCTTGGACAACTTTTTGTTTGCGCCAACCGCGTTCAGTCCTCCGTTAACGGAGTAACAAAAAAATAACAATAGGTATATAATATTAGAGGAAAAAAGAGAAAAGAAAAACATAGAAAAAGATTGATCAGTAAAATATTGTATCGCTAAGAGATAAAAGAAAAATTAACAAATTTATGAGGGATATTTGATGGTTTCCCGTCTCCAAGGGGCCATCAATCCAAGATGATGATTAAGATTCATTAGGGTAAAACTTAAAACTAATCAAAAATACACAGGGTACACATATAATCCAGGTGTGACATACAAAATATGAAAAGAGGGAGACAAAAAATGAAGCGAAACAATGGGGCAGTGAGACAGAGGTATGCTTACATGTAATAGACAACATATAAAAAAAAGGAAGAAACAGAACGTGAAAGGAGGGAGGGATTAAGTAGAAGTGGGACATTTTTAGTTATTGGGAAATGTGTCTAATATATTGTGGGACAAATTACGTTGATTATTAAGAATATTACAATCATTTTTAACTACTTTATTTATTTCTAAATCTTCCAAAATAAAATTATGAATTTAAAATAAATTTTTGGCTCAAAACAAAGTGTTTGTTTTATTTAATCATATGTCAAACCACAAAGCAATACCTTCCTACGAAAACATTTATTTTGTATTTCATGATACAGAAAACCTGTTTGTATATCTCACTAAAGTCGTTTTCCATAAGATTGTGTTTTACTTTATGAAAATCTCAAGAGTAGTTACGTTAGGTTTGATTTGATTTTCTTATAATAAATTACTGTGAACCGATGACAAGAAGATGACTACAATTATCTTTATCGTTGTCTCTTCCCATCATTTGTCAACACGCAATATTCTCCAATATTGGGTTTACCATCGTTTCTACGAAACGCTGAGTTGTTATCACTTAAAGGAAAAATGAAAATACTACATTTCTATTTATAGACCACCCTGTACATTGGTTCATGTACTAACAATTTTAATGCGCGCTTTTATATTCCTGAATAATATCACACTTGAAAAGAAATATTGTATACACAGTATAAATAAATACAATATTATAATCACGATTTAATAAACATTTTCCTCTCTGCAATGTTTTTGTCGATTTTCATAAGCTTCGTTTTGTTTGAGGTGTCAACACTTAAGTAAAGAAATTTGTATTGCAATGCTAAACAGTTTGAAGTGCTAATAGAAATGAATATAACCAACTTATTTTAGGGAGGGAGAGGAGATGGAGAAGTGGAAAGTAACTGGCTGTTCAAATCTGGTCACGAAACACGGCTAAATCCAATTGAAGCAATGTTTTGATTCTGGATAGAAATTATTTTTAATGAGGTTATCTAATGCAAAGAAATTTCACGTTGTTTTAAAACGTATCATATTAATTTGTGTATGCTGTAGATAGAAATTATAGAGGTTATTTTTTAAATTGAATTTTACCTACCGGAAATATAAGCGGTAAAAATGTTGATATTTTAGGAGAATCTCACCAGTCGACCAGTCGATAAGCGGTATTTAAAATGACTGGAGCGGCAGTATGTGTTAATGGCATTCAAATTGTCAATTGTACTGAATTGTGTCTCGAGAAATTTTTAGAGATATCAAAAATTAAATTTACTGTTAATGGATTTTTAGATACTTATCTATATATAAAATATTTTCATTAAAAAAAATTAGAGACGACTTCATTCAGAACCCTCAAAACGCAAGAGTTGAATAATAATATTTCATTATGTCAGAAACATTAAATTGGATTTCGCTATTTTTTACCAGTGAGTTTCTTGTCTGGTATAAAAAAGTGGATAGTACATTTTAAAACGGTTAAATTTAAGGGGGAGAGGGTCGTCGGAGAGGGATTATTCACTACTTCAAAATAATGATAATATTTGTATAATAATGTTCTTGAATATATTTTTTTTAATTACAAATATTTAAATTTTTCGTAGGCTTAATTTATCAAAATAAAACCAGAAATATCACTTTTATGATTGTCCTACGCATATTTTAAAAAATGTGAAAATTATTAATAAAATTGGAGGAAAAAAATTGTAATCCTAAAAAAAAATCTTAACCAAAGTTTTGTAATCCGCATTTAAAAAAAACAACGAACTTACCATTTATGTAAAAAACGAAATTATTTGTTTTTCAATTTCTCTCGGCATTTTAGAGAAAAATCTACAAAGTATTTTTTGAGGATATCCAACATTTTAAAATATATCGTAAAACGTACGTAGGACGGTCAGAAAAATGCAATATTTCTTATTTGATTTTTAATAAACGTGTAAAGCCTGTAAATAAAAAAAGCAATTAAATTAAATTTTTCTCTTATTATATGTTATGTTTATTGTATTGCGTAATAATATTATCATTATTTTGAATCAATAAAAAACTCCCCTCCGATGTCCCTCTCTCCCTTAATTTAGTAAACCCATGTGATATTTTTACTGATACTATTGAAATAGATTTTCTTATTTGTACATACGTCCATCATTTAAATCACTGGTTCCCACCAACGGGCCCATTGAGTGGTGTAAATAAAAATAACAGATGCATTTGTTGTCTTTAAAACGGTTAGATAAAATAAAGCAATTACATACCATAACCTCTAAAGTCGACTGACTACTTATGTGAATTCATTTTTTAAATTGCTTGTGCAACTTGGGTACTTATCTATTTCCACAGTGTATAATTTAAAAAATGTTAATATCGACCACAAAATCAATAAATCACAAGACACGTAGGTAGGCACCACCATTATCTGTATTTAATATATCGTCCATACGGGAAACTGAAGTAGATAAATGAGCAGTAATTTCTGCTTTGAAAGATACTGGGTACCTATACAATGCGAGTGGAGTTAAAAGAATCTGAAGGAAGGTCACTAGATCTGCCCACGTTTTTGTACTATATTAGTATGCCATAGGCAAAAACCATGGCTAAGGGCCCTGACATTGCGGATTCCAATTTGGCGAAAAGCTAAATTAAAAAAAGTCAATTTATGTACAGCATAACTGTATGGAGAATATATATAATACATTTGAAATTTATTTTATTTTCTTTTGATTTACCATGATTTGATAATAATAATATTTCGATAATTTGTATAGTGGCATTATTGAGAAAGATCACCTCAAGGGCGCCGTACATTTTTCCCCTAATGCTTAACAATCTGTTATTACTAAATATGGCTAACAAATTGCATTCACCAGTTCATCGATCTGTAATACCAAACTATATGCACAATGCATTTGTCCTATGAAAGTGATGTCGCGTTAAAATATACAGGTCATTATTTTTTGTGCAGGCAGATATAATGTCTTCGGAAGAACTTTTTTTACGAATGAATCGCTTTTTGAATTGAACTTGAAGAGTTATTATTAAATATAAAAAAAAACTTCAATTTAAAATGGAGTTTTACAAATTAATATAGTAGAATTAATATAAATAGATTGTATGTAAGTCTCTTCACCATAGTTTTACAGTGTCTATCGAAGGCGAAACAGCTCTCGCATGTAATATTAATTACGTAGCAGAACTTAATTAAATTTGAGTTGTACAAAATCTCCTACACACGAACCCCTTTTCTGATATTGTCATATTGTTCACTGTGGAAAATTAACTTTCTTAGAATATGACTGTAATTTTTTTTAATAATTATGCCTGAGCTTTATAAAATTAAATAAAACACGCATTTTGGTGGCGTTTTTTTTTTTGCCATAACGAAACACGCTGCCGGTGTTAAGCGGAAGTATTAACCTTATCGACATATGCTAAAAGAATGCGTGATTTCATTCGAATTTTAGGAAATTGGTCGGTTAAAATAAAATATTTTGTCCCCAAATTACAGTAATGTGTTTAGACGTACGTGGTATTTATTTTCGGAGTCATGTGCTGATGTCCATGTCTTGTTCTAAAATTGTGATTTGCAGAATGATGGTTTTCTTCAAATTTTTATTTCATTATCTTGTGATTTGTACACTTTTGTTAATAATGTGTTTCACTAGCAGGTTTCAAATTTATCTGATTCGACAGATTCAGTGTAATTCAATATTAATCAATATTTTTAATAATAAGACCACCAGATTACATGCTGAAATGATAATCCTCAATTTACATTGTTTAATGTCTTAATTTCTACGTTGCTCTCGCATCGTATCACTGGAATCTAAAATATCTGCTAAATTCCCCTTCAATTTGATTAAAACATTACAAATTACACGGGCAGAGATAATGCCGTTATCTTTATTCGGTCCTCTGTCGACTGTCGAGGGAAGAACGGAAGATTTTCTTTGTAAGCTCCCTCTACTGTTCCGTTCGTCAAATATTGAAACATCTCAATATCTACATTGTGTATTAACCCCTTTTGTTTCAAGATTTTGACTTAAATCTTTGTTCTATGATGATACTGAAGAGATAAACTGATAGAAGAGTGTTGTGGGCGGGGTTGTGTTCCCGAACAGGTCAATTTTACCTCACTTCGGTTGAAATTGATCAAATATTTTATAATGTCGAGATTCTGATTGGCCTATCTGCGGGCTAACCATTGGCGTGCGCAGAGTTTTCAATCAGGCTAAAAACAGCTTACTACAGACGTGGTAAGTTTTCGCTATGAATGGCTGAGCAGCTGGCTTTAGCCGATGTATTTTGGGATTAACTGCCACATCAAATAAACAAATAACAGCTTCATTTATGCATATTACAAGTTTAATACTGAAAATTTCTACATTTTTTGAACTGCACAATTGCATAAAAGAAAGCCAACATTATGATATTAGTAAAGTTGTACTACTTAATAAATGAAGAGATGACACTGATTTGTGACCGAAAGACACGGCCTTTTTCAATACTAACACAAACGAAATCTTCCCTTGAATGCGCATTGCGCATACATGTACATTTATGTGTAGAATACAGTCAATGTTTGAATATGACATGCGCGTCATTTTGAATACTTAGTTCCTGCTTATGACATGTACTGGAACTTTGCGCGTATTTTTGGAATTGTATTTGATTTCTTGCAATAAGCTTTACAAATTTTAATAAATTTTATTAGAGTAAGATTAATATTTTTTTAACATTTTTCGTTTTTATATCCATGGTGCCTCTTTTTAAATTTTACAATTTCCGGGAGAAAATAATTTTAAATCCCAACCTTTTTATTTTAAGAATAAAGCAATCATCTGAGGTACTTATGGATACATATTCACTCCCTTTGCGATTACTTAAAAACAAATCAAATTGCGCTTATTCTACTCAAGCAAATTTTGGCAATAATTGTTGAGCAAAAACCGTTTTCGTAATAGTTGTTACACATTATTTTTTTACATGTTATTGGACGGTTGGTATTTTTTTCAGTGTATTTTTTTAATGGTAATCCTCTGTTTGTTGTGTACATTATAAATAAAATAAACTAAATAATTATGTATTTTCATATGAAGCGGTAACTTGGTGATGTGACATTATAATTTATAAAATAAAACAATAACTTTGTTTTACATCACTTTTATTTATACTTTAGCCGACCGGGTTTCGCTACTACCGTAGCTTCTTCAGGGCAGTATACAACTAAACTATGAACTAAGACGCACATGTGTTATGGAATGATACAAACAGGCTAGTGAAGGGCCAAGGGTGGGAGATCAGCAGGTACCTGCTGATCGGGAAAGGAATGTACTTTGTTTATTGGGAATAATTTAAAGATTGGACTTTTATTTAAATTTATTTGATTATTTATTAGTCTACTATTAGTGTTTTTTTTTGCTTTCCTTATTTCTAATGCTTCTAGGTTATCTAATCGAATGCCGGTTACATTTTTATGCAGTAAACTAGTGCCTGTATTTTATCGAATGTGTGGTCTGTTTCTAAGAGATGGTTAGCAAATTCGGAGAAACCATTATTATTTAGACATCTTAAGTGTTCTTTTACACGGATATTAACATTACGCGACGTTTTGCCTACATAGAACGCCGGGCAATAAGTGAATAAATGCCTGAGTGGCCTAAACTGTCTTCTTTATCTTTTCCGTTAATTAAAAATTTACCTAAACTATTATCTGTGTAAAATGCTGGTTTAATCTCTGACGGAAGGTTTTTAATGCTTTGTTGGGAAAAGTTATTGATATATAAGATTCTACGCCATTGATACGGTTGATTATTATTATTTGTTATATTATTATTAGGGGGGGTACTGTTGAATAAAAACTTATTTGACGACATTTTTTTAAGTTTTTTATTTAGTATGTTAATGACTAAGTTTTCATGATAACCGTTATTTATTGAAATTTGTTTAATTATGGATAGTTCTAGTGAAAAATTAGCATTTGATAACGGGACCGAAACTAACCGGTGAATCATCGAGTGGAAAGCGAAATGTTTGTAGGAGGTTGGATGATTTGAGGTGTTATGGATAGTTATGTCTGTATAAGTGGGTTTACGGTAAATTTTAAAATCTATTTTATTGTTTATAACTGATAACGTGAGGTCTAGAAAATTTAAAGTGGTGTTTATTCCTATTTCCATGGTGAATTTAATTTGCTTATGGAAGGAGTTTATTAGTAGGAGGAAGGAGTTAAGTTGGCGCTCCGTACCGGTCCATATACATAAAATATCGTCGACATACCTCTTCCATAAAAGCACGTTATTTAAATAAAATGTACCCATCAATTCTTCGATCGGGTACAGAACCTGTCATCTGTACAGTTCCAACCGAATGAGATGGCTTTGTTAACAAAAGGCCTCAAATATAACTTAGAATACAACAAAAATAACATTAACAGTGCAGTGGAAAACGTGGCTGTGGACATCGAGACCGCGTTATTTAATAAACCTGGAACACCACAGTACAAAAGTGCCGAAACAATAAAAAAACTTATTCCTAAACTTAAAGCCAGTTCCAATAGGGAAACATCCACTATGAAGAGCATTCAGAAAAAACTAAATAATGAGCAACTAATCCTAACAAAAGCAGACAAAGGTAACACGGTCATTATAATGAACAAAAGTGATTATAACTCTAAAGTGCAAGATTTTATTCAAAGTGACAAATTTGACATTCTACTAAGAGACCCTACTATTAAATTCCTCGATAATATTAAAAGTGCAATAAAAACATGTAAATCCCCAATCTTCCAAGACAAATCATACCAACAAGTTAAATTCTTAACAAAAAATCCGAAAGCCCCTAAATTATATGGTTTCTTAAAAATACATAAAACTGACAACCCAATCCGGCCGGTCGTGTCAAGTTGCAATTCCCCGAACTTCAAAATAGCATCACACATCACTAATATATTTAATACTTCTAAAGTCTTTTCCCCCAAACATACCATTAAGAATTCGTTTACCCTGATTGATGACCTTAAAAACTTACATATTCCTAAGAGTGCAAAATTAGTTTCTTTCGATGTCGTTAACCTCTTCCCTAATATCCCCGTAACAGAAAGCAAAAACATATTGTATAAATTATTACAAAATTCCACATTACCTAAAAATTTCGCTAATGATCTGTCTCACCTTTTTAACATTTGTTTAAATCAAAACTATTTTCAATTCAATCATGTGTTTTATCAACAAAAAGAAGGGCTAGCTATGGGCGCCCCCACGTCTCCCCTTATCGCTGATATATTTATGGACTACTTAGAGAATAATATTTTGAATTTAAATCTCCCCTACTAAATAACGTGCTTTTATGGAAGAGGTATGTCGACGATATTTTATGTATATGGACCGGTACGGAGCGCCAACTTAACTCCTTCCTCCTACTAATAAACTCCTTCCATAAGCAAATTAAATTCACCATGGAAATAGGAATAAACACCACTTTAAATTTTCTAGACCTCACGTTATCAGTTATAAACAATAAAATAGATTTTAAAATTTACCGTAAACCCACTTATACAGACATAACTATTCATAACACCTCAAATCATCCAACCTCCCACAAACATTCCGCTTTCCACTCGATGATTCACCGGTTAGTTACGGTCCCGTTATCAAATGCTAATTTTTCACTAGAACTATCCATAATTAAACAAATTTCAATAAATAACGGTTATCCTGAAAACTTAGTCATTAACATACTAAATAAAAAATTTAAAAAAATGTCGTCAAATAAGTTTTTATTCAACAGTACCCCCCCTAATAATAATATAACAAATAATAATAATCAACCATATCAATGGCGTAGAATCTTATATATCAATAACTTTTCCCAACAAAGCATTAAAAACCTTCCGTCAGAGATTAAATCAGCATTTTACACAGATAATAGTTTAGGTAAATTTTTAATTAACGGAAAAGATAAAGAAGACAGTTTAGGCCACTCAGGCATTTATTCACTTCATTGTAATGATTGCCCGGCGTTCTATGTAGGCAAAACGTCGCGTAATGTTAATATCCGTGTAAAAGAACACTTAAGATGTCTAAATAATAATGGTTTCTCCGAATTTGCTAACCATCTCTTAGAAACAGACCCCACATTCGATAAAAATACAGGCACTAGTTTACTGTATAAAAAATGTAACCGGCATTCGATTAGATAACCTAGAAGCATTAGAAATAAGGAAAGCAAAAAACACTAATAGTAGACTAATAAATAATCAAATAAATTTAAATAAAAGTCCAATCTTTTAAATTATTCCCAATAAACAAAGTACATTCCTTCCTGATCAGCAGGTACCTGCTGATCTCCCACCCTTGGCACTTCACTAGCCTGTTTGTATCATTCCATAACACATGTGCATCTTAGTTCATAGTTTAGTTGTATACTGCCCTGAAGAAGCCATGGTAGTAGCGAAACCCGGTCGGCTAAAGTATAAATAAAAGTGATGTAAAACAAAGTTATTGTTTTATTTTATAAATTAAATAATTATGTTTTGTTATTTTGCTGCAAATTGAATTTCACACCTCGATAAAGATATCTAAACATTGAAAAGTTTGAAAATGTTGTCACAACAATGTTTTGTTTTTTAATTTCCGTTCGGAGTAAACTGTTTTTCGAAGTTGGGAAAAGTTCACTTAGGAAATATAGGAATACTCTCACAATATTTGTGTTGAAGTATAACTTTTTCAGCTAAAATGTTTTATTCAGGCTACCATCAACTAATTTAGTAAACGTTTTATTACGCCGTATGAAGGTATTTCATCCTTGACCCAAATATTATAACCTTTTTTTCTAAAAACTTTATTCGTGTAACTTTTGAGTACACAGAAATAAGGTTTTAGAATACTGTTATTTAACAAATCAGCTTTTATATTACTATTCCATTATAAACATTTATTTTGCTTTTGGATACATCATAAAGGCTTGTCTAGGTTTCAAAGGTAAGCAGAATGATATTAATACAAATTAACAGATTTTTGTTTGTCACCTGTAAATAAGCTTATTATATTCGGAGTTACCATGACGTGGTAACATTTATTTTTTTTTCGTAAGAAGCAATCACATTGTGGTTTGATAATGTATTGAGTAAATGAAACTCGTTGTTATAAACCACGAATATATTTTATTTTCACCAACCGGTTTCGCTTAACTCATGCTTCATCAGGGTAAATATGATAACTTATTATATTTACTTAACTTATTATATATAAATTGTTATTATATTTACCCCGATGAAGCTTGAGTTGAGCGAAACCGGTTGGTGAAAATAAAATATATTCGTGGTATATAACAACGTGTTTCATTTACTTAATAATACACATTGTTGTGTTGTTCTACTATAATAACTAAAAGTAATCAAACTTAAATCATTATTAAGATTAAAAACTTTACCCCTACTTATAATACAAAATTTTGAAACAATGTTAATGTCATTTAAATTACGAAATAAAAAAAGGAATATTAATTAGTTTTACTTTCAACTCATAAATTTTGCAAGGAAAAAGGATACGTAAATATCCTTTCTTGTATCGTTTCCATGGCAAATATTCCAACAACGATTGAATTTTGAAACACGACGACGATATCAATCGTGCAGCGCTCTCAAAGGGTTAACAAGTGAAATCCCCCCTTGCTAATAATACCTATAATCCCGTGCAAACGACAGACTTGTTCGTGTAACGTGACGTATAACTGACATCAAACAATTCCAATTACCGATTGAAATAAGATCAGCGAAGCCTGACGTCATAATAATAATTACAGCTGTACGAGAGGCTCATCCCTTTGCCGACACCCTAATTGCTAATTTATAGATACGTCAATTTACCGTTTCAATCCTTATTTTGGATTGCGTTTATCGGAGATTATGTCTTTGAGCTTCTGACAGCTTAAATTTGACTTAAAACGCTGGGGGTTCGATTCCCGACGTGTGAATTTTTTGTTTTGTTTTTTGTTTTATTATTCACTATGTTCACATCCTCGTCTACGAATCTGAAGGTTTCGGGTTCAAATTCCACCGTGCTGAATTTTTCCCAATTTATTTAATATGATTTCTTCAAAATATTGGTATTCACTTTGTGGCGTCATTATAAATAAATTAATTAAAATTTATTTTATATTTACCACTTTATTAATATACACATATCTACATGTTTCGAAAGCTATCTGTATATTAATAAAGAGGTGAATAGAAAATAAATTGTAATTCATTTATTTAAATTTAATTTTTTTTCTCATTTATTTGATAAAGAGTGAATATAACACGTTCGAAATTGTAGACACCCTCAGTATTGCCCTGGTAAGAATCCACGTTTTAGAATCGAAACATTGTTGCTTGGAATGGCATTAGCCGTGTTTTGTGACCAATTTTGATTTTCCACGTACTTCCAAGCCTTCGTCTCCTGACTCCTCATCTCCTAAGCAATGATTGGTAGTGGAGATGGGTAGAAGACGGGGAAGTATCTGGCTATTCAAATCTTATCATCAAACATGGCTAAAGCTATTTCAATTAATATTTCAATTATTCTTTTATCAACATGGCAGTTTTCTAAATGCAAGTTTTTCAACGTATCTTCAACTAAAGTTTTCGTTAAACAGCTCTGTGTTTATCTTGATTTATGGACCTTCAATTCATGGGATCTGCGTGGGTCTCAACTGTCATCGCACAATAAGGAACCTTTTCCTCTGTTGACAGAAGATTAATTGAATTATCAGAATTTCGAGATCGTATATAATAATTTTGTCTATTGAATAGATGTCTATGTGGGTATAACGCTAGAAAAAAATTATTGTACATTAATCGCAATTATCAAAATGTTTAAAAATATTGGTGGATTTTGAATTGATGGGGTGAATAATTGCCTTTAATGTGATTTGCCATGTTTTGTAAGATAAACTTTCTTAGATGCAAAGTTCGACGATATTTATTTATTAATTCGGGTGAACGCCTTTGTCACCGGGTTTTCCCGTTTTTTAATACCTTGTTTCATTGTTATATTTATACGATATCATTTAGAAGCTGTTCCATATTAATACCGTTTTTTGATAATTACTAGCTGATGTGTGCCGCCCTTGCTAGGGTTTTTTTTTTGGAACAAATTATGAAGTTGTGAATTATGTGCCATAATTGATTTGACAGTGAAAGTAATGCATTGTGACGGCTATTACTACCTCTATACAAAGAAACATTTATTTCAAAATTTCCTTTCATGCCAAAAAACATTTTTTTTTTAAAACATGTATAAATAATAAAGTTGAGTTTTCCACTTTGAAAATATTCTACCCAAATAAAAGTTCTTTTGAATATGTAGACTGTGGCTAACCAGAGCTGTATATCTATGGGCTAACCTCAATACAACATGGCGGGTTCAATGTTATTCATACTAATTTTAAAACGTTATAGCAACAGTTTTACATATTGTATTTCATTCAAACTGGTCTCTAAACCTTTCCGGTACTAATAAAAATAAATCGTCCTATTTTCATTGAATCGGTAGTAATTTTCGAGAAAATCATTCATTTTTGTATGAATAGATAGATTTATGTTTTGTTAATGTTTTTATTTATTACGTTTATGTGTATACCCGTATATATATATATATTTATTTATTTATTGCAAACTAGACAGTGATGAAGATGAAATAAATTGAACGGGTCTCATAAGCTAAGTTGGTAAAGCGGTTGCCCCGGATAGGCAGAGGTCCTGGGTTCGAGTCCCAGATGCAAATGAAATATTTTTATTTTCTGTTGTTTTTTTCCGGTTTCATGTTTCATTTAGGTTGTGTTAATATTATTACATTCAATGATTGAATATTACAATGAGGTTTTTAAATCTCAATAAAAATAATTAATAATTAAGAATTGGATACTTTAATATTGTCTACTAAATAGTCGTATTCGAGACAACCGGCCAAACGTCAAAATTCCCAACTCTGTGGCACTGCGGTCTCAGACACGTAAAAACTTTTACTTGAGTACCAAATAACACCCACAATTAAACATTTACAGTTCTAAATATTATTCCTCCTAACTTTTACGCTATTAAACATATGATATATTACGGAGATAACGTAAGCAATATGTACACAAAATTTTAAGAGGTGTTCTGTTGTAACCAGCAAAACTGTTTTTATATTTGAAAACAGTAGATGACAAAGCGATAAACGTATTTTTATGGGCATAAAAACGTTCGTAATAACATGCTAAACATCTAATACTCAATTCACACACATGGAATCAGATAACTCAACGTATAATGATATTATGTACATATTTAAAGGCATAAATATAAAACGGACACGTAATAATAGCAATGTAGACAAAGCATTATCATATTAGATAGCGTAATAACGCCGTAAGCAATAATTCGATTGGTCACAAAGGTTACAAATATCGCTTAAATTGCAGGAAAATAATACATCCTAACTAGGGCTGATAATAACCCGCTAAATAAGGCTTACCGGTTACCTGTTATTTTTGTATCCAAAAAACCGGTGGTAACCGGTTAAAAAAAATAGAATTGTATCACAAGAGGACAAGTTGTTTGGAGTCACTGGGAATATAGAGATCGTGATGAAACTGAGCATAGGGGAAGAAAGTGATAAAATATACCTGACATGCTTTTTGATCGGATCACTAAATACCGCTGAAGGCATATCAAGAAATAACATATCGATTTTTAATGGTGATCTGTCACCAGGGCGATACTGAGAGTATCTGCTATTATGACTAGCCCTTTTCCTATGGAGCTAGAAAATCTCTCGAACTCCGGTGCTGTATATTCAGTGTACAGGATATATAATTTTGCAAATTAAAAGTTAGATACAAATGAATAGTTTACATTTATTTATTAGTTATGTAAATATTTTTTATTAGTACATGTATATAAATAAAATATTGTGTAAGAATAAGTGCTGAAAACGAGAAAAAACATCGACCACGCATAAACATACGATACGTCCATTATAGCCGACAGAACGCCGGCTACAACCGACGACCGCGCATCATGTCACCGTGAGCGATACTACCGCACCACTAGGTAAATTAGCATGCACGCATGCAATGTACGTACAAATTAACAAATTTGTCTCGGTTTTTAGAGAAAACCTCTTTTTCTGTTGCTTTCGATAAATACTTATATATTGTTATTATTTTATCCAATACATAAATCTATTATTTAATTAATTATTCGTGATGAGGAAAGCATCGCTTTCGGAACATGTTGGTATGTATATATTAATAAATGGTGATTATAGAGTGATTTTTAATTCATTTATTAATAATGGCGCCACAAAGTGAATACCAATCTTTTGAAGAAATTACATAAATGTGTTGCTGGGGTACACCTAAAATATGAATTCTGTGTTAAGTATATTCAAATAATAGAGATATGTCAAATTAGTTGACAGCACCGGCAAGGAAGGGTTAGTATTTTTTTTTGTATTTTTGTGCGGTCTTCTTTCCACATTCTTCTTTCTATTTCGTGCCTCGCTGGTATACTGAACCCTGATGTTTGGTGAGGTCAAAACTCTTTGGTAGACTTCCAGTCTCGTTTCCAATGACAATATTTTACTACTATTTACCGACGGTGATCAAAATCCTAATCTGCTTTCCCACTTCTTGTGACAAATGACAAACGTTTACACATATTTTGCACGCGTTTGGCGTGTTACCCGACTATGCATAGGTTATAACCACATCAGTTCCTCAAAGAATCTTCCATTGAAATACAGATAAAACAAGGATATTCCCACCTGGCGCCTGTGCTCTAATGAGCAATCCGTTCGTTAAGATATGGGAATCTATTAAATGGACCGCTCGTTATTGCATAGAATAAAGTGGTTCTTTTCAAATATTTTGGGACTGTAGTCCAGTTGTGGCTGCCAAATTCTGCAGTAGGGTGCACTTACGATGTATGCAGGGTCAGCAGTTGTATTAAAGTATCTGCGGGCTCTGTACAGTACGTCCAACTTCAGAGAGGCTAACTTGACCCTGGCTTCGATAGATCCCCCGTGCCAGAGCTGATCAGTTAGATTTATGAAATTGTTCAAATAACCGGTTACGCTTGCCAGTCGGTTTCTGTTTCAACCGTTTTGGAAGCCCTTATCTCACCCAACTGCAATATATCAAAATTAATAATTAATGGTATATTCTTCAAATTGAATACATTACAAACATATTTATGCGTTTGGCCTCGTCGTGTGTCAACCGAACAAATGCTAGCCGAATTTAAGATTCCTGACTTCTGTAAACATGGCAGACTTACTTGATGCCCAGAAGATAATGCAAACATAAAAAAAAACTAGTTATTCGTGTTTTTAAAAACCACTAAGCAGTTACTGCAAATAATTTCTTAATAATTTATCTACGACATTAATATGTTTCTAACTTTATTGGCTGGGTATAATTTATTTCCAAATGTACATTAAAAAAAAGATAGCTTGATAATGCTCGCAAAATAAATAATAACTCTATCAATCAATCATTATTTATTGGAAGTTTATTGGTGCAATCTAGAATCTGCCCACTCGTTTCTTCAACGTACTTAAACGGACGGTGATTTCATGGGCTTTTGCGATAGATAATCTTATAATAAGTTACCAATTTTTATCAATTTTATACATCGAAAACTGATTGCTTCAGAGCTTATGCAAACCATTAATTTGAGAGAGTCTGTTTGGGCATATAAAAAATTCTAATTAATAGATTAGTTTAACTTTGTTTTTTTTTTTAGATTTTAGTGGCACAAATCAATTATTATTCCATAACCCACTTACTTTACTGCTGTTTGTATAATTTTCATATGTCTTGAAATTTATAAAAACAGCATTATTTATTAATATTTTTAATTTATCGCTGTTGCATATATATTTCTATTCGTAAGGAAAGTTCTATCCGCACATATTCTCAAACATTTTCATTGTCTGAATGTTGAAATATCAGATTAATTAGCTCTTTATAGAATTCGGAATATTTACTTATTTTGTCAAGCTTTGTTTTACTTACATACTTACTATCTTTTTACTTACTTTTACTTAAATTTCACATACTTTTACTTACTTTTTAAAATTATTTTTACATACTTTTTACTTTTTTACCATTTTTAAACTGCCTTGAATGCCGAAACAGCTGTCACAATAATAAACAATAAAAATACTTACAGAACTTAATAATAATATTATTAAATTTGATTTACATATTTTAAAAAAAAATTAAATCGTGGTCTACAAATTAAACACAAAAACAATGAATACTTTTTACTTACTCTTTATTTACTTTTTATTTACTTTTTCTTACTTTTTTCTTACTTTTTATTTGCTTTTTATTTACTTTTCTTATATTTTCTTACTTTTTTATTTACTTTTTTCTTACTTTTTACTTACCTTTTACTTAAAGCTGTTTTTAAAATAATTTCTAAGGACTGTAGAGCTTAATTGAATTTCTAATTTATATAATCATGTTGCTGAAATTAGTGGAAACGCAGAGTATCAGCGTTGTGCAGTTAATAGTTTTGATTACAATTTTTTATTGAAATCGGAAAGAATTGAATAGATATTAATATAGTACTTTTAATAAAATATTAATTTAAATGCTTTTGAAGCTTTCCAGCTTTGTTACCTGATTAAAATTTCCATTTTCCCCGTCTTTGTTGACGTTCTTTCACTTACACTTCAAATAATTCAATATACATTTTCTTAGAAAACTGCTCTACAAATTCTAAAATCTACTTGATAAAATTTAAATCTTGAAGGGTAGATATAAAATGGCTTTCATATTTTATTAGTACCTACTTACTTGATATGTATTATTTCATTTGATTTATATCATAAATTAGATGAAGTACCCGGCCTTGCCGTAGTTATGAATGGTTTGGACTAACGTTTTGAGGTTATGATTTGTTACCCCTACTCCGACCTATATCATCCCTACACAGGAATTTTCCTTTTATTTTAAACATCAAGTGTGCAAAATTTCACCAAGAAATACAAAATTTTTAGTTAAAGGTGTAGGAAAGGGGGATGGGGGTGGTTTTTAGAAATCTCACGTAGACAGTGACCTTCCCCTTGTTTTGAAGTTCAAGTGTGCAAACTTTCATCATGCTCGGAATAAAACTGTAGATTTACATAAAAAATAAACACACCGATACTCTTATTTATATATAAATAATAACTAAATACACTAGCTGAAGTACCCGGCGTTGTCCGTGGTTATTAGTAGTAGTAATTTTTCATATCCCTAACCCTACCCCTATTCCTACTCCCTACCCCTTACCAGTAATTTTCCTCTTATTTTGAACTAGTTATGAATACTTTCCAGTCCTAAAAATTAATACCAATAATTCAATAAATACCACCTCTTCTTTTGCCACCAATCATCTAATAAACGTAACATCAATAGAAAAGTAGAAACAAATAACCATGTAAAACTATCATCTCTATAAATAATTTTTTCTAACACTGTGTTCATTTGAAGTGACCTGCCAGGTAAGTATGTTTTTCTGTATCTGTTTGTATATAATTAGTTAAGAAATATTTGTACAGCGCCCTTGAGGTGATTTTTTACAAAAAACGGCGCTATACAAATCATCCAACTATTATTATTATTATTATAGTTCTCTATTGAGCGGAACTTAATCCACAAAAACCGATATCCTGAATTGATAGTAAATTTGATCGATAGTTGAGTTTGGAAAAGCGTCTTTGTGCATTTGAAGAGTGGTGAGGCAAAATTTCGGCTGAACAGTTGCTCAGTACGATTTGGAAGAACGTTCGCAAGTGTTTGTAATCAGAGTTTTATTTATCAAGAATAACAGAAACCATTTTTAATGTGGTTGTTTCCTTTTTGTTGTTTCTTTCTCCTGGTTGTATCATTTTAAAAGCTGCTAACATTGCCTTCAATGATTTTAAAAGAATAGATATCTTGTAATATCTTTGGTTCTTGATAAGGGCTTAAGTCCATGAGGATATATTTCAAGAAATTCGCATTACAGAAATTATCTACCTACATATTATAGTTATACTAAGTATTATTAAGTAATTTTTTTAGCTAGGGTCAGAAAAAATAATTTCGTCCATTTGAACGAGTGCAATTTACGATGCCTTGGAATTGGAATAGAGAAATAATAGCCATCTTGCACTCAACTAACACTCCGTTTCAGACAATAATCTACACAACGGAGTGGCTACCGGCTTCAAACTATCTCTTAATGTTCTTAATCCCAGTTCTATTATATTCAGAAGTACAATAGAATAAAGCCCGTTAAACATGGTACAACGAAATATTTCGAATGTTCCCAAATTTGTTGATGATAGCGAAATATGCTTGACGTTTGTCAAAGGTGTCATGTTTAAAAAATATGTTTTAATAAATTTAATTTTCTTATTAAGGTTTGTCATAGTATTTATGGGTAGGGGATCATATGCTGAGGAGGACTAGATTTGGATTTTAAAATGTTTGTTTTTTTTTTTATAATGTTAACTCCTTTGAAGTTTTTCTTATTGCCAATTAATTATTAAATATAACAAGCACTTTGTTTTGAAACACTAAATTATTTAGAATTTATCGCCAACTGGTTTCGCTCATCTCAAGCTTCGTCAGGGTAAACATTTATAAATAATTGAAAATACATAAAGTCTGCATGTGTATAGGTAAGACATAATACAAAATAGAATAAGAGGGAGACATAATATACATGAAACAATGGAACAGTGAGACGGAGATATGCTTACTGATAATAGTATGGAACAACATATAAAAGAGAAAGAGACAGAACGTCAAAGGAGGGAGTGATTAAGAGGAACTGGAAAATTTTGAGTTAACGAGAAATGTATTTGATATAAGACTGTAGGACAAGTTATGTTGATTATTAAGAATATTTTTATCAATTTTAACGACTGTTTTTAATTCTAAATCATATAAAATATTTAATCTAATGTCAAAACCGTTGTGTATTCTCGGTGCTATGATTATACGCATGATACGTAGATGGTTGGCAAATTCCTATTTAATGAAATTAGAAAAGATTTTTTAAAAATGCCTGCTATTATTAATCATTTAAATTCATTTTCATTGCCCACTTTCTTTTTTGGCGGTTGATGCCTTTTTCTCATTCTTTTTTATTCCTTTCATTTTGGGGATTTGCCATCACCAGTGCAGATTGAGATTGATTTTTTTTTGCATGAAAAGAAATGTGACCAAGTTCAAGTACTAGATTGTTGGCAGATTGAGATTGAGGTTTTTTTGCATGAAAAGAAATATGACCAAGTTCAAGTACTAGATTGTTGGCAGATTGAGATTGAGGTTTTTTGCATGGAACGAAAATTGACCAATTCCAAGTCCTTGTTTGTTGATAGATTATTTTTTTTTTGCATTTAATGAATTTTGCATGGAATTTTTCCCAGAGTGGAAGATACTTTCAGTATCGCCTTTGTGAAAGACCACCATTCAGAATTAAAACGTTGCTTTAAATGGCTTTTAGCCGTGTTTGGTGATCAGATCTGAATACCCAGGTATTTCCCCGCCTTCCTCTACCCCTTCTCATTTCCTCCACAATACCTGCAGCCTCACAATATACCCCAATTGGGGATGCAGCATTCACCGGCCATGTTTAAAAGGAGTATCTTAGCAATAATATAAACTGCTCAATACGCATACACTTCTATATTATGTATATCACCACTTCTCACACATATAAACACATTCACACATACTTATACACTACACATAGTACACATGCCACCTGGTAAATACATGTATAAATCAGAAAACATTTAATAATAATACTTGGATGATATGTATAGCCCCGTTTTTGTGAAAAATCACCTCAAGGACGCTGTATGAAAATAAGCCAGAACCAAAATATCATTGGATAATTGCTCATTATAGCCGTGAACTCGCTATTGCCGTGATCATTATAACCAAGTTCGACTAGTAGATTTAAAAATAAAAGAGTAGTCCTGACGTGAGAACTATATATACAGTATTATCTGATCTTTTTGTATGTTTTCATAAAAAAATGGCCAATATTTTTTTCATTTGAAGTACATTTTGATTCATGTACGATAAAAAAATACTGACTCGCGAAAGTGTATGTTCTTAAATTTACTCCGAGTTTCCTAAAGGACCAGGATTTTGACTTGGCCCATGTAAAACGCACTTCATGAACAATATTGTGTCTAACGGTCAGATGTTACTGGTAGTATAAATGGCCTTACGTGGGCTGACGGTCGATTAAAAGTGTGTATTATTATTTTCAATCTTTATGTGCTTTAATTAAATCAACGCTCTCCAGTGGCGAAGATGTTTGGACACAAAGGCTTGGGCAGCACATTCCATTGTGTTTTTTATCCAATTCAATTAAAGTCAAAGGCCGGAGATGTGTGAGCAGTGAGCACGGTGTGCCAGAAGTAACTAGTTTTTTTTATGGCTGCTTATTTTTAAGTGTCATTGTTAACACACTGTTATGTCTCAGAAAACATCTTAATTTTTACCTTGAAGCCTCTTTTACTTGGAGTGGAAAAATTTGCTTTAAATAACTTCCCATTCAAGTCGTTCGGTCTTCTTCTCATCAAGGCAGAATATTCCACAGCTTTGCGGAACGTTCCAGATTGATAGATACTCAGTATCGCTCTTGTGAAAGACCTCGATTAAAACGTTTCTTGAAATGACTTTAGCCGTATTTGGTGACCAGATCTGAATAGCTGGATATATTTCAATCTCTTCCTTCCCATTCTAGATCCTTTCCCCACATCTTTCAGCATCACAACATATTCCGTTCGGAGATGTAATGTGTGTTTCACTGGTACCGAACATTTGGGAGCAGTTGGAACTCAGAACTAGTTATTTTACTCGTATAAGAAAAATTAATAAAAATGCTTTGTAAATACCACTTTTTTAATATATATATATATATCAACACGTTTCGAAAGCCAAACTTTCCTCTTCAGCATATACAGAATACTCACCGGAAGCGCTTTTTTAAATGTATAAAAATCAATGTTAGTTTGTTTGTCTTCGATGTTCTCAAAAATCAATGGACCGGTTTCGCTAAAAAATAGCAAAGTTTGTTTTTATTAGTGCCGGGAAGGTTTAGAAAGTAGTTTGAATGAAATCCAATATGTAAAACTGTTGCTATAACGTTTTAAAATTAGTATGAAAAACATTGAACCCGCCATGTTTTATTTAGGTTACCCCATAGACATAACACTCTGGTTAGCCACAGATTGCATTTTCAAAAGAAGAAGGTTTTTTGGATAGAATATTTTCAAAATGGAAAACACGAGTACGTACCTACTTAAAAACTTTACAATTTAGATATATTTTGAAAAAATAAACGTTTGTAAAGAAATAAAATATTCAAATGAATGAACTTTCGCTGTCAAATCATTACTTCATAACTTTATTCCAAATCCCGAGCAAAGCCGGGTAAACATCAGCAAGTAGGGTATAAAATACTAGGTAGGTTGAATTTAACTAAAAAACTGAAGGATACGTTTAAATTGCCAGTAAAACATAGGACTCCGTAACTTTATTTTTATTTTTCTTATAACTGCCCATGGGAGTTGTACATGTACATACCTCTATACATCCTAATACACCCATCAAAACACGATGCAAAATACACACACGTTCCCTTCTCTACAACGTAAACAATGTTAAATCATAAATTAATTACAAATTACTATGTAAACACCGCTTTTTAATATATAAGTCTAAATTGCTTCATTATTAATATAGGTTTTAATAATAATAACCATTTTTGTTTTATTTTTATGCCTTGTTATTTTCTTGATTTTATTTATATTAATAATAAAAATAATTTCTTTTTAATTTAAAAACAAAAATTTGTTATTAAATGTTTTATATTAATTTTTTTATTGATTGCTTACCTATTTTAATCAGTTTTCGTTTATGTTTATTATTTCTCTATTATTACATTATTGTGTTCTATGTTTATCATTTATCTGTACTTGACATTATTATTTTTTAGTATTCTGTTTGTCCTGATCAGGAAAGTTTCTCTTTTGAAACATGTTAGTATGTATTAAAAAAGTGGTGTTGAAAAAAGAGAATCTTTCAGGTCTCTTCAGGATGTCCAGCTTTTTGGCACCTAAATTAGTTCTGGTTTCAATGAAGACAATAGAAAATCCCAGAAGTCCATATCAATGACATTGACCATTATAAAATTAAGGTTATTTCTAATTTCGAAACTGTCAATTCATGGTGGAATTTTATTTTAATATGATTTTTATTGATTAATATATATAATAGTAATATTTAATATAAAATTAGTAAATGGTATTATCGGATGGGGCAGTGCTAATGTTAATATTTTTAATTTACTCATTAGAACACAAAAAGCCACCACGAAAATTATACTTAAAGCCTCTGTTAGAACTAGCACTGACGAATGTTTTAACAGAGTTAACATTATGTCAATAAAACAATTACACTCTAAAATAATACTACTATACATTCAAACATACAAAAAGAACAAATAATAAAAATCACACATATTAGAAACACCAGATCTCAGAGTCAAAAACACATAAAACAAGGAACCACAAATACAACATTTGTACAAAAAAACTTTTACACTCTACAACAAAATCCCACTATCCTTTAAAAATCACAACATCCATAATAAATATAAAAATCGAATACAACACTGGTTACGTTACCCAGGATAATCTGAAATAGAAAATATTAGTGGTGGGCGAAGCGGCTCGATGCTGATCCGGATCACTCACTACAGGTTCGCTGATCCAGCTCGATTGAACGACGGTTCGCGTCTCCCCGCACCATGCCCTCTCCCTCGCTCCCTTGGCCCTCCTAATGACGTCCTTAAGACGCTCTTACACGAAACTTTTTCCGTCCAGTTTTCATGTGGATTGTCTTTACAGAGAGCTGATTTAGTGATCCGGCTCACTAAACCGAGCCGCTTCGCCCACCGCTAGAAAATATATTAACACCAAATACAGACTAACACCGAAACCACTCAACTGCACTTAAAACACTTCACCTTAGAATTATTTTTGTTTTTTTCATCAAGCACATCAATTTAATATAACGTAATTTCATATTTTGTAAATGAAATCCTCAGCACGAAAACCCCATTGAGGATAAAATTATTTATTATTTTGTTATAAAAAAGAAGATAATAAAACATTATTATTATATTATTAATAATTTCTCGGCTATAATTGTAAAATATTGGGCTTACTCCGGGCATAAATACTATATATACAATAGATCTAGTTTAAATTGTACCAGTCCGAAGATTCCTATGTAAGGTGATACCAGTCCGGTCTGAAATAAACAACCGAAAGAAAGTTATAAAAGCTTTTTTTTTCAAACACATTTCAATGAAGGTCGTCTGTGCCTCGTATTAAATTAAATGAAACCGGAATATCAAATTAGGTTGGAGTACAAAATATATTTAGAGAAAAATCTTTTTGAAACTAGCTGATGTGTACCCGGCCTGTAAAATGATAAGTTGTGAATTCTTGTTGTCGTTTGGGTGCCATAATTAATCTGACAACGAAAGTAATGCCCTGTGATGACTATTACTATCTCTAAACAAAGATACAAAGAAATATTCATTTGAAATTATTATTCATTTCAAACATTTATTTTTCAAAATATATCTGAATTAAAAATCTTCTTAAGTATTTACCTTTTTGCTGTGTGTTTTCCATTTTGAAAATATTCTACCCAAACAAACCTTCTTGTCTTGAATATGTAATGTGGCTAACCAGAGCGGTATATCTATGCGTTACCCTCAATACAACATGGCGGGTTCAATGTTTTCCTACTAATTTTAAAACGTTATGGCAAGTTCATTAAATCTACTCGATTAAACTTAAACTCTAAACTTTCCCGATAGTAATAAAAACAAACTTGGCTATTTTCAGTGAAACCGACTAAATAATTTTCGAGAAAATCGAGGACAGACAAATATTCATTTTTTATATATAGATATTTATCTGTCTATTAATGATATTAATGATATCAATGATATTAAAGATATTAATGATATTAATGACATTAATGATATTTATGATATTAATGATATAAATGATATTAATGATATTAAAGATATTAAAGATATTAATGATATTGATGATATTAAAGATATTAAAGATATTAATGATATTGATGATATTAATGTTATTAAAGATATTAATGATATTAATGATATTAATTATTTTAAAGATATTAAAGATATTAATGATATTAATGATATTAATGATATAAATGATATTAATGATATTAATGATATTGATGATATTAATGATATTAATGATATTAATGATATTAATCAGAAAATTGTGTTATTGTGCGACTATTCCTAGAAAATTATTAATATTATGAGATAGGTCGTGACTAGGCTCATTAAACGAATTTCTAAATAATCATTGCAGATAATGCGTATGTTAAAACACTCATATTATCTGCTTCTAAATAACAATATCAACGGTAACCTACACTGTCTGCTTTGAAAAATCAATGAAAATCAATGTGTTGGATTTATTTATCTTCCCTATGAAGTAAAAAATCGTCTGTTAGGGTTTCTTGTATGTCAAACAACAAGATTTATTATCATTTACACAGCTTCTGACCTCGAAACATCTCAAAATTGTATTTCTGATAAATATTACAGTCGTTTCAACAAAACCAGAACTTGGCGAGAATTCTAAGCCGGTCCGTGAACTTTTTCCCGAAGAATAATAAATATAGCAGCGATGTAACGGACCAAGTGAAAGCTTTGGAAGTTTTCCTCTTGGCACAGTAGTTTTGTAAATCTTCGATAATTTTTTATGATTCGTATTATGTGTATTGCTTGTTTGCAACAGTGTTGACTTTTTAATGTAAATGTTGATTTTAATTCTAGAAACTTTTACGCTTAAACAATTTATTTATTCGGTGATTTCGGAATGTACAAAGTCATAAAACTTTGTCTTATATTTTTAACAAATAAAAAGAAACTGTTCATTTTTACGTTTACTATTACGTTTTAAAATATAGATTTACCTTTTGAATCTACTTTACATGCATGATAAAAGTGGATTTGTATTACAATTTCAGTTTTCTGAAAATAAATAAAAATTATACATTCGATTTATAAGATTCAATCGAAGATCTATAAAAGGCAAATAAATCAAAATACATCTATGCCACCTTCAAACGATGAAAACTTTTTTTTTAAGTATCACAAAGGTGTCCCAGCTGCTCCCAACCTTCTGCAGCCAGTGAGACTATGACAAACATATGTTGTGAGGTTGATCAGGTAGTGAGGGGTGGAAGAGGAAGGTGGAGAAGTGCCTGGCTATTCAGATCTGGTCACCAAACACGACTAAAGTCATTTTAAGCAACGTTTCGATTTCGAATGGTGGTCTTTCACCAGGGCGATACTGAAATTATGTACCACTCTGGAATATGCCTTTAATATACTACATATATTTTTTCAAATTAATAAATTGTTAAATAACACTAATTAATCAGACGAAATTTCCTTCCGCATGCCAGAATTCAAGCCCGCGACCTCTGGACCACTCAACCATATTTAAAAAAAAAATGTATTTATATATTTGTCGTTTCTTTTACAGGCGGATATGAGGTTATCGTCGTAATGTATTCATAAAATGTCAAAAGATTACGTAGTTATCTCAATTGTTGAAAGAATGATTTTTACTAATTAAGGTGACGATATATCATTTCATCGTGAAAGAATGATGTAATTGTCCTGATGCATCCCATGCCAACCCCCCAGCGTTTCACCATCTCAGAATTTGTTCTTCCTCCGTGGTAGAGGAGGCAGCTTGGCCGGGGGCGGTCCATCCACGGCCTCCTAACAAAGGCCAGATTTGGTCCGCTATCAAAACATCTTCATGCCATTAAACGGTCAGATTAACGACGGTACCAATTTATCAGGGGGATAATTGCTGGGGAGGCGGGGATAGCGGGAGTCTAGGGTAAGTTGTTGCGCCGAAAAACGTCAGAAGCGGATCGGACCATTGACCAGAAATTGTATTTGTATTTTTGGTACTGTTCATGTGTATAGTAATTTGGATGTAGTATGTTTGTTACACATTATATACTCGTATGTCCGATGGTCCCAAAATTTGCGAATCTAAAAAAATTGTTTTATTTTTCGGTGAAATTCACGTTATTTTTTGGAATGTTCGTATAATTTTTATAAAATTTTCGTTATTTTTGAAGAAATTCCCATTATTTTTTGGAAAATGGAGCTGTTTTTCAGCAAAAATAGTTGTATTTTGCAATACTAGTGGTATTATGTTCCCTTTTTAGTATTTTCACAAGAAAAGTGGTGAACATTTTTTATGTTTTTTTAAAATATTTTTTAACATGAAGTTAGTTGCGTTTCATTTTATGGATTTTCTAGCATGTCAAAACCATAAACATATATATATTTAGAAGGTACGATACTTTCTTATTTTAAAGTACCAAAAAAACTCGTGAAAAATATGAAAATTTGCGATTGTTTACCCGAAAATTGCAAAATTCGACTGAAAATTGCGATTTTTTTTAGGTCTCAAGAGTAATTTTTACTGTTAGTATAAGCAAATCATTTACACCTGTATCGCTATAGTAGGTACAGTGTATGAGCGAAAATAAATAATTATATATATCCAGCTAGTATAGGGTATTAATAATATTGTTTGTTTTTGTCAATACTTATAACTGCCCGGAGCCAGTGGGAGTGCGGCATCCCCAATTGAACGCTGTTGTGACGCTGAAGGGAATGGGTAGGGGAAGCACCTGGCTGATCAGATCTTCAGATCTGGTCCCCAAACACGCCTAAAGCCATATCGAGCAGGTTTAGATTCTGAATGGAGATCTTTTGGAATTTTTCTGCCTGACAATATTCCATAAATAAGAAATGTCATCGAACTGGTGGGACTTTTGCGCGATTTCTCAAATAAATAAATAAAAAATTAAGTTCAACCTGTGACGCATTTTTTTGAAATAAAAATATATTTTTTTATTAAGTTTCAATACGTTTTTTTTTTCTTCATTTAATTAATAAAAAATTACGAAGCTAATAATTTTTTTTTGAGTGTTTTACTTAGTCCCCCCGACTAGGTAGGGTTCCTGTGCTCAGGCGGACTAGGTTGTATATAAAAAAAATGATATTTTAAGCTCCTAGGAAGTCTTTTCAAGATTCTGTATAACTTCTTTGAGGCAGATTTTAATTTGCTTTTTTAAATCGTTTTTTTTTTGTTGTTGTTATGGCCGGTGGAATGTACTAAATTAAAATGAAACGATTCATGTAGGTACCTGTAAATTTGATGTCCTTCATAGTACTTTGATTCGATAACCGATCCACCCCTGACAAACGTCCAGTAAATGGTTTAATTGATTGATAGCAAAAAAAAATTGAAAGAACCTATTGAATGGATGAATGATTCAAAGCAAAGTAGTTAGTAAAATGGAAATGCTTGAAAGGCTAATGTGTAAAAGTGATTTGGTAACAGGTTCGATTGTGAAGAGATGATTATTATTAATCAAGTTTATTTTACTCGTTTCTTTTCTGAATTGATTGGTCTATACTTATAAATTCTCTGTTTTTTTTCGTTTAAGAAATTACCAGTTTTACTACCTGGCTTTGCCTGTGATAATGATTTAGATTCTTAAATAATACCCACATATGTACATTAATTATTTTCAGTAGATTTCAATCCCGTTTTTTCGAAGTATTTTATTCTCATTGAAAAACTTGAAACAAGCAATATGGCGTCTTGTCTTATTTTTGATAAAATACATTCTAGGAAATTATTTTGTTATTTGAAAATATGTGCGCTTACCTCTAAAATCTAGCCAAAAGAGGGAGTGCAAATTTCATAACGTCCGAACTTATTGTACAAGTGTTTATATTGTTTCAAACTAGTCCAAACGCACGGCATTTTGCGCTTTATTTTAAATTTTACTACGGATTATGAATTGCAACTTATATTTTAATAGGGGAAACCACAAAAATAAAGAAAGCTATAAGGTAATCTTTTGTCTTCAAGCCATTAAACTAGAAGATTTTTTGTAAGCTAAATAAAAACTTTAATTTTTTATTTCAATTGTCAGATTCCGGAAAATATGTAAATCTGTTTTAAACAGTTTTCTTAAACGGCCATGATATTTTTTCCCGATTTTTTTGTTGTTGTTGTATCTCCCATTCCCCGATCTCCCCCCAACTTCACTAAATATTTGTTAAGAATTGGACCATATTCCATTCATTTGCCGGAGGAAACAGCGAGATGAATTAGTTTTCTCTCCAAATGTCAGATACAATCTCCTAATTGGGAGGCGTAGAGAGAATGGAGCAAAAAACATGAAATAATTGTTTCGTTCTCACATTGTTTCGATTTTTATTAATTGTTTTGTGGCGTGAGGTGGTGACGAGTAAGGAATTTGAGAGACCTCTGATAAGGGTTGTTTTATTGTATTGGTTTTCCGTAGATTAACAGTTGGAATAATAAGGCATGGAGGTATTTATCGTGAACATACAACGCAATGTGGCCGAGTTTTACGATTTTTGGTTCATTTAGAGTGGTCAACTCAACTGATCAGGTCAACTTTGATCTTAAAGTATTCCAGAAACCCAAATATTGAATATTGATAATGTACGGTTTCAATAGTGAGATCATTATTTGATTATCACTATTTTTAATCATTGTAGAAAATAATATTAACATAACCTACGAGTAAATGAAACATGAAACCGGTAAAAATAATAGAAAAAAAAGATTTCAGTCGCATCTGGGACTCGAACCAAGGACCTCTGCCTATCCGGGGTAACCGCTTTACCAACTTAGCTAATGGAACCATTTCAATTTATGTCATCTTCATCGATCATATCTCAAATTTTAGATTTGTCAATATTATTCTCCATTTTTAAATTAATAATTATTATTTTTTAAATTTAATCAGTATTTTTCATTTTTCAATCTTATTTTTTATGTTTACATATTTTTAATTCGATTCACAATGCGATTGCTCATTTATATTAGAAATTAGAACCCAACGAAATAATAGACAATAATTTCCATCAAATAATGCAAATAATTGCTTTCTATGTTTTTCAACCTGTCAAACTTGTAAATAATAACCGTCCAATTCGGTCTTCTTTATCACAAAATTCTCAGTAAAAAACAGCCTTTTAATAACTTACTATAGAGATATTAAAGCAGTGATAGACCAGTGTATTATTCATCACAAAAATATAATATCAGCATTACAAATTAGTGTTTTAATCTAGTCAAGATTACAATAACCCGTTCGCGTCAGGAGCTTCTCGACCGATCTCAATCCATCCAAAATCCAAGCCTTACTAACTTGGGCTGATCGAGGAACCCTGGCGCATTCAGATCAAGTAACTCTAACCTAGAGAAGCTCCTAGTCACTGGTAAAGTGAAAGGCAGAAGAAGCAGAGGAAGGACGTTGGAGTGACCAAATTTCGCAAGCGTCCAGAACTTCGGTGTCCGCAGCTCTCCACGCAGCGCTGGATCGCGAGGAGTGGAGGAGCCTTGTACACGAGGGAGAATGAAGTGGGGGTCATGACCCTTAGCAATGAGAAATCGACCCAAAAAGAAGATATTACCTGATTTATACTGTGCACAATATATGAAAATAAATGAATCCGTAATCTGATGAATTTAACTAAAAGGAAAATACATTGAAAGATAACAAAGTGAGTTTAGTACATTACTGTTTTTTTAGACCGCTTGAAACGAACTAAATAATAATGATATAGTATATATTCCATATATGTATAGATAAAAAAAAAGTTTGATATGATGTTTGACATTTGGATTAGGTGGGGGGCTTATATAATTGACGTTTTTTTATGAAAATATTTCTTACCGCATTGGAGAGAACAAACTTGATATTTATATCATTCTTGTATTGTGGTGTTGTATTAAAACGCACTTGTAAATGAAATGTACATTTATTGACCATTCGGGTTGACCCTGGTTTTACAAGTGACTCAGTAGAGGTTATGTCTCATAGACAAACTTATAGAAGTAGTCCATAGAGTAATATTAGTACATAATACCAACAATTATCTTTTTTTTTGTGAGCATCACACAGGAGTCACAACTACCGGAAGCCAGTGGGACCAAGGCATCCCAAAATGGGTATGTTGTGAATCTTGTTACTTAGAAACATATGTTAGATATTAGGTAGAGTGGGTTTACTTCCGAGACTGACATGAAAAATCGACAATGAATGGGTTGTGGGCATGTCTCTGCGTCCAAAATATAATATTTTTTCCTGGTGAAATTGACGAAACATTTTCAAAATTTGAATTTCTTTAAGCCTCCGCACTCAGAATTTCTACACACGTATTGCACACTTCTCTTGAAAACATGAAGTTTTTATGCACTTTTAAAAAATAATATATTTTTTTACGATAATGTGTAGTAATTATATTAAATTCGCTGGACAGAAAAACAATAACTAAGTATGTAGCTCTGAAAAATATTAATAACACTTGTGTCTCTGTAATTTAACATGTTATAGGTATGAACAAATTCAAAGGGTTTCAAAGTTTTGAGATGTTTACTCTATTCTATATAAGCGTTCTTTATATTAGCATGCCCCCCCCCCCCTCTCTCTTCTGTTTAAACATATCTCCTTTTCAAGCAATTATCAGTTTCCGATCAGAGGGTATTGCCGGGATTTAACAGAAATGTCTCACGCAAATTGACCACATACTTTTTATTTTGAAACCGTACGGATCGCACTGCTAGGTGTAAGTATCTTCAGTGGTTTCTGGCTATATGTTGGCCGTTCTCGTTGATAGTTTGGATTTTCGGCAAGCCTGCGTCTGCTGACAAGAAATAACGCGTATTTTATTAAATGTAAACACCAAGTACGCGGCCATTCTGCCGAAACATGCCAACATGCTTGTGATCCATCATTGATTTAATGTTATGATAAGGACTGATTGATATGACTCGTCTCAGATGCGCAGTGGGTAATAACGAGTAGCGAAATTGAAAAAGTATTGAATCAGAAGGAAAAAACTCTCGTATCTTTGTAATCTAAATAAACACAATATCCAGAATCGAATACGCAGGGGTGGGTAGATTAGTATCAATGTTCAATCTTCGTAATGTGTATGAGGATCTAAAAATGTCCGTTTTTATGTACGAGCATGTATTTTTTTTTTAAATTTAATGTAAATCAAATTTAATAATAATGTTATTATTAAGTTCTGCAAGTATTTTTAGTTGTTATTATTGTGACAGCTGTTTCGGCGTTTAAGGCCATTTTCAAACTGTGGTTAATACACATTGCGACGACTTATTTATATGATTTAATTTACCCCCACTCCTTTAAAATTTTTTTGGATGGATGGGTAATGATTTATTATCGATATTATTGATTTTTACCGATAATAAATCATTACCTATCCATACAAATTTTTTTTTAAAGGACTGGGGGTAAATTAAATCATATAATTAAGTCGTCGCAATGTGGATTAACCACAGTTTGAAAATGGCCTTAAACGCCGAAACAGCTGACACAGTAATAACAACTAAAAATACTTACAGAACTTAATAATAACATTATTAAATTTGATTTACATTAAATTTAAAAAAAAAATTAATGGAGTTCTACGAATTAAACACAAAAACATTTAATACGAGTATGTATTTATCGCATATTAGTTACAACGACGGTGAGACCATGGCTTCCGCAATTGGGGTATGTTGTGATACTGAAGGTCATGGAGGAAGGAAAAGAAGATGGAAAAGAGGAAGGTTGGGAAGTATCTGATTATTCTGACCAAGTTTGAGTGCTTTTAATCGTTGCACGTTCAGGCTTCAGGAAGTAGTGACCCCTTAAAAGTGGATGATGTAATCATATATCATTTAAAAATGTTATCAGGAACCCCAATAGTTTTGGAAATATTATATTTTTTTTTTTACATGAATACCCCACAAGAGTCTCAACTGCTCCCAACCGTCTGGAGCCAGTGAGACTATGGCATCCCCAATTGGGAAATGTTGTGAGGCTGAAGGTATAGGGGAGGGGAAGGAGAAGGGGAAAAGGAAGGTGGGGAAATGCCTGGCTATTCAGATCTGGTCACCAAACACGGCTAAAAGCCATTTCAAGCAACGTTTCAATTCTGAATGGTGGTATTTCACCAGGGCGATACTGGAAGTATCTTCCACTCTGGAATTCTCCATTGTTAAGCTAGAGAAAGGGAAGGGGAAGAAGAATTGTAAGAGGAAGGTTGAGAACTCCCTTTCTATTCAGATCTGGTCACCAACTACAGCTGAACATATCGAGCAATGAGTATATTATTTGCAATTTTTTTTATTTATTTATTACATTAAATTCCATTACGTAAATACATCTATATGGCATAATATAAAGTACGTAATATTTCAAAATAACTAAAAACACTTGAGAATATTTATACAGTTGACTTCTTATACTATATTACTAAACTCTAAAACAAAATCCCACTCTCCTTTAAAAATCACGACAACAATTTAATTAAAAAAATCCAATAAAACGCTGGATACGCTACGTAGGGAGATCTGAAATGGAAAATATATTATCACCAATTATAAACTAACACCGAAACCACTCAACTGCACTTAAAATCATTTGTTTTGGCTGTCAAATCAATTTAATATAATTTAATTTCACATTTTGTAAATGAAATCCGCAGCACGGAAAATCCTAGTGAGGATACGATTATTTTTTTTATTTGTTATAAAAAGAAGACAATAAAACATTATTATTATTACAATAATTAAAAATGTCTACAAGTGCTATTATGTCTTGTCAAGTCGATATTTCCAGCTAGGCAGATTGCTTGTCCTGAGAAACCAAATGCTCCATGCATGGTGTAATATTCTGTAATTATATATTTTTATTCAATATATCTGCTGTCTATCCAAGTGTGTTACGAATAAATTTAAGTGACATTATTTTATAATTTTTCAAACTACCCTCCATCCAAGTTAATTAACCAATTGGTTATTATTGGACCGATGTACGACGTTTTGCAGGATTTAATGAATATTTCTGAGTGGATTTTATTGTAAAAATAATACATTATATGGCATGTGTGGGTTTTATCTATCCTCCCACAATCTGTAAAAACAATATTCTAATTTTATTAGTGATATTTTTGTTACTAGGTATTTAAAACTAAAATAAAAATGAAAAATGTCACTATTTAATAAGTGGGTAAATTAAGACGAGCTTTCAGCGTATGCTAAGTAGAGAATTTTGCCTTTGTAGTACCGCTGTGAAAAGGACTCTCTTTCTTGCCTTCTGCGCAACGTTGTACACGTGCGAACTCTGGGCAAACTATAAAAAGAGTAGTATGGAAAGCTTCGTGTACAGTATAATAACGCCTTCTACATGATGTTTGGCCTTCCCAGATACTGCAGCGCCTCCATTATGTTCCCGGAGGGGGAGTTTACAGTTTTGCAGCTCTAATAAGATCCAGGGTGGCTGGAATGAGAGAAAGAACAAACAGTTCCGGAAATATCCTCATCATGGAGGCCCGCCTCAGTCCAGCCTCCAGCATAGACGCATACTGGAGAAAGATATTGGCCTCTCACAATTTAAATGCCGCAGCACCTTAAAGGCTTTATTTTCTTATACTTATTTTTTTTATTTTACTTTTTGTTTTATGTGTCATGTGTCATTCACCTACTACCTTATTATTATTACATTTTTTTAAGTTTTCTACATATCTTGTATATTTTTATAACTATTTTATGTGTATTTTGTATGGAATGTTTGGGACTACACTAACCTCCCCACATACCGGAATAAACATTTATTATTATTATTATTATTAAAATTCACTAAAACCATAGCAAGATATTGGCCTTTAATACGTGGACGTTTGTTTCCAACTTAATTTTGTTGTATCAACTCTCATCTTACATCATTGTTGAAATATGTTAATTGATTAAACAAAGAATTTTTTTTAAAGGTTTTTACAACAAAGCATTCCGTTATTAATTGGCTTATAATAATCGTTAAACTTAAGCACTAGAAATAGAGAAATCTAATGAGCTTATTTAAATACACGAATACAAAGAATACAATGTTTATGTTGACACTATCACGATGGTATTTACTCGGATAGTAGTTCTTATACTTCGCTACATGTCAACACTGTTGAACGTTGTCAAACATACCCGATGTACAAAAATTTACGTGGGTGGCAGGACTGGTATTTTTCTAAGAACAAATAGCAATATTATTTTATTATTTTTCAAAGCGGACCACGTGACCAGAACTAGTTTCACAGACGGGCAGAGGGCCAGAGACAAGATAATAAATAAATATTCTTTCCCATATGACCGGCCTAGCGACATGAATAAAATAACCATAAATTGATATTTTACCCAAATATTTTGCATCTTGACCCGAGGCTAAAGAACCATAGAGGAATAGAAGCCACGCATATTTGAACATTCTTCGACTTTTTTACCGTCCCGCACTTAGCATATCGTCGACTGACTCAAGTGACGACGAGGTTGTGGAATTTTACATATACGAGATTCACATTGTTTTGTGATATTACGATACGATACTTTCTCGACTTTCAACACTTGAAAATGCTTTATTTTGGGGTCTGTCAATCTATTATTGAGTATATTATCATAGCATGGGGCTTCATCTGAAACCATTATAATAATAATCCTTAACCTAACCCTAATTAAAGATTCCATCTCAATCTTTAATATAATGAGAGTATTTGACATTCGATAGATATACGCTAAAACAATCCTCACTCATCTTTATACAAACAAACATAAATACCATGAAAAAATATTCGCATTACTAGAAATACTAAAAAAGATTTACTTTAAATTCCTGTATCGCATACTACTTTTGGGTAAAAGTATTTTAGGTACTTTGCGACAAGAATTTTCAGCATTCTTTGAGATAGCATCAAAAAATATCATTCGCAAAATAAAATCAAACACAATATAAAAAAGGATTAAAAGTAATGATATGGCCTTTACCGGTGCACTCACCCAAATTCAAAGTTAATGATTTAACAATTTACTGAACATATCTATCTATTCTTATTAATTGTTTTTGTGTTTAATTCGTAGAAATCCATTTTTTTTTAAATTTAATATAAGTCAAATTAAATAATAACATTATTAAAATTGTTTTACGCTAAATTAAAATAAATATATATTAAATAGATGTATTCTTATTATAGTTTTATATTCATAGATATTATAAAATTATAAAATAATATGCAAAATGACTGCCTCAACACAGGCTAGCCTAGTGAGGCGGGTTATGCGATACATCAACTTATAATTTTGCATTTCTATTCGTTACATATTACCTTCTGTTATTATATTATTTTCTATTTCACAAACCACTATACACTTTATTATACTTTATTATAATAAAGTTATATTATTACTGTGCCTAGTAATAAATTCGTAAGAATATTTCAAAGGCATTCTTTTGACTTAAATAACGTTATTAATATTAAAAAAAAATCATTATGATCTCGGCGGTGACACGATCATATTGAGAAGCTACTGAAACCACTTACCGCTGCCTGTATACTAGAAGTACGCAACTTCGCTCCCGCGCCGTGTACAGGCGCCAATAGAAATAAATATATCAATTTATTTAATATCAACGGTGTAAATATTCCATGAACAATAATTGCATGTCACAGTTAAATACAAGCATAAGAATACAGTACAAATAATCTTTAAAGATAACTATTAAATTTGGCATTTGATCATACAATGACATCAGAAAGTATATGGATTGAAAATACATGATAGTATAGCCCTCTATATATTATGGAATGGAGCGCTCTCGGTATCACGCGTTCTTACATCACTCGGCTTAAAACAAAATATTTTCGGATCATCGAAGATAAAATTATTGTTCAAATCTCGTCATAGAGGAATTTTTTGTTTTCATATCTTATGGTACGGTTTATTGGTATGTATTTTACAGAATTTAAAGATAACAGTGAAGATTTTGTCTTTTGTTGTTAACTCCTTTGTTCTACCGGTATTTCAATGGAAGACGCTCTGAGGAACAAGCGTCACTGTTCAGTCGGGAAACCCAAACGCGCGTCCGACATTTGTGCACGGTTAACATTTATCACATGAGAACGGGTCGCTTCTACGACTCGTTCATGAGTTCGTAGAATAATCTGCCGGCCTCTGTGTTTCCTCCCTTCTACAACATGAGTCTTTAAGATCCAGGTTCACTCTTTCCTATCCTCTAAAAGACCCTCCACACAGATATTCCCCCTTGAGAGAAATAATTTCTCCAAAGTCCTCCTCTGTGGAACTACTTTTAAAAAAAGGTGATGCTCAGAGCTATTTATGAGCGCCGGTCAGAAAATCGTTTGTTAAAAATCATCATTGTTTGTCTGCTTTCCCTCAGTTTTTAAGTCAAATTTTGTTCATTTTGATTCCAGCATAAAATAGACCGCAAGGATAGCCCACGGTCTATTATATTAGTTTATATTATAATATTTATTGTAATACAGTATTACGTGATTTATGAACGAACCAGAAAAATGATTGCATGGTTAGGTCACTTACACACGGTGATTTAATTACACATGGTATTCAAATGTGCGTCATATTTTGGTATGCGTGACATTTTATTATTTATTGACTCTTTATACAGGTTGTAACGAGATGTACCCGATAGATTTTCATCAGCGATACCTCAGCTAATTTGGAGAAAAAATCTAACCTCCTTTGACGGCCTCCATGGTCGAGGGGTAAGGCTCTCGACTACGAATACGAAGGTCGCGGGTTCAAATCCCGGCGTGCGCAAGTAAATTTTATTTAATTAATTTGTGTTGTTTCACAATTAATTAATTAAAAATAATATAGTATATTTGCCCACGTTCCAGAGTGGAAGATACTCTCAGTATCGCCCTGGTGAAAGACCACCATTCAGAATTGAAACGTTGCTTGAAATGGCTTTTAGCCGTGTTTGGTGACCAGATCTGAATAGCCAGGTATTTCCCTCACCTCCCTCTTCCCCTTCTCCTTCCCCTCCCCAATACCTTCAGCCTCACAACATTCCCTAATTGAGAATGCCATAGTCTCACTGGCTCCAGACGGTTGGTAGCAGTTGGGACTCTTGTGCGGTATTCATATAAAAATAAAAAAAAAATGGCATTTTGGTCTCCGGTGGCATATAAAAAAAATTTAAGGCTAAAATATTTATTTCTAGCACGATTGTACCACGTGACATGCATTGTCCCACTCTCCAAACATTGGACATGAGCGGCCGTTCTTTCCAACTTTTCGAATGATCAATCTGAGACACCGATCAGCAAGTGTTTTGTCGAGCATTCGCTCTGTTTACCCGTTTGGAAACATTTTTTATCCTTATTCCTGATCGCCAAACAACTCGATCTTGGCATACACTTCTTGTTTCATTCACATTTATTCTATCACTGTTAAGTAAATTAAATATTTTACTTTTATTATGTGTTTTAATGTGAACCCGCAACGTCTAGATCCCTAGAGCCGAGGAACTTACCGCTCTTCTACGGATGTCGTCCTTAAAATAAATCTTCGCGTTTATAGCTTATTTTATGTTTCAGCATAAAAAGGGTTCCACACTTCATCAGTAACTCATTCATTGTACTTGAGTCGGGTTACATCAGTAACTCAATCACGTTGACACTTGGTACATCAGAAGTGTATGTATGAAGCGATATATGCATGTGAATGTAGCAATGAGAGTGACCATTCGCTCTGTTAACCCCTGCGGCGAAATGGCATGA
The DNA here is from genome assembly GCA_022606495.2 of Halesus radiatus. Lineage (NCBI taxonomy): Eukaryota > Metazoa > Arthropoda > Insecta > Trichoptera > Limnephilidae > Halesus > Halesus radiatus. Next base: position 11,415 of record JAHDVE020000512.1, on the reverse strand, counting down.
TGGTTAAGCGACGGCACTCAAAATGACGCTAAATGCCACTTTCTAAATATGTACAATACAAGGAGTATTAGGGAAAGATTTATCTGTAAATTTTTTATGAGTAGTATTATTATTTAAAAAATTATATATATTAGTTTTTTTTTAAATATTTTTTACAGATTTGTGCAAAACATGTTCTTTCCAAATGTAAGCTGATGCTTGTATCATAGGAAAGGAGTGCTCCTTAATATTAAAAAAAAACTGTGTGTCTTGACATTATTATTTTTAGTATTCTGTATATTCTTGACGAGGAAAGCTTCGCTTTCGGAACATGTTGATATGTATATATTAATGAAGTGGTGATTACAAAGTAATTTTTAATTCATTTAATAATTATGAGGCCACAAATTAAATTCCAATCTTTTGAACATATTATAAAAAACTTTATATTGTATACAATACATTTATAAAAGAAAAATATAAAAAATTTCATCTAAGGAAAGTTAAGAAAGTGAACTCCCTTGTTCTACCGGTATTTAACTGGACGCTCTGAGGAACTAGCGTCATTGATCCCGTCGGCACTATTTTACAGTCGGGAAACACTCCAAACACGAGCCCAACATTTTTGTCACATGAGATTTGTCACATGAGAACGGGTAGTTTCTACGACTCGTTCTTATGTTCAACAGATCGGCCGTAGAATGATCGGCCGGCCTCTTTATTTCCTCCCTCCTACAACATGGGTCTCTTCTAGACCAGAGTTCACACTGCATCCCCAAAGATGATATAGACCTAAAGGGAACTTATTTCCCTCAGAGCCTCCTGTGTTAAAAAAAAACTAGGTTTTGTGTCTTCATATAAGCATCCAGAGAGGACAGAAGCCGTAGTTATTTCGATAACGACATGATCTTTCTTGCTTTCATTGCATTCTAACACTTCATACTCTTTCCCTATACCAGGTTCACACATTAATCATATTACACGCTGACTGACTTTGATGAATCTGTCTCACATTATTAAATAACTACGTCTACACAAATGGTAATCTCTCGTATACGAAGCTTGTATATGAAAGAAAAGAGCGCACAGCGATCAGTATTTTTGTTGGTTTTTCAATTAATGTTGGAACAGTTCTATTTTTTATTTTAATTTTATTTTGGTTGGAAAAACAACAGTATACAGCAATCGTTACATATGGCAAATATATTTAAAAAATGAACCAATAAACCAAAAAACGGTAAACGTAAACGGTACAGTATTTAAATTATTCAATTTAAAAAAAAAGAGAAGAAAAGTTACAAGGTTAGCCGATGAGGTTTGGATAATGGGGGGGAGGGGAAGGGAAATAATCTAGTTTGTGTATAGTAATATGTATTGTGTGAATGTTATTTATTGATTTTAGGTTTGAAATTATAAGGGGCTGAGTTGAATAAGTCGAACTCGCTGTATGAAGTGTTAAAAATGTTTGAAGCGCATTGAATAAAGGTGTTTTGTTTTGAGTTAGTGTTGCATTGAGGTAGGTTTAGTTTGTGGTTATGTGTGGTTTGTCTGTTGGGCACTCTTAATTGAATTCGTTCAAGTACGAAGTCAGTTCTTGTATTGAAGTGTGAAATGGATCAAAATGACGGATAGCAATTAGGTGGCATTATCTCTGGTGAAAGCGCAGGTCCCAGATAGAACGTTACCTTTTTTTGTTTTCTGTGCCTTTTCGGCTTCATATTTTCGTTTCAGAATTATTAATATTGTCTTCAATGATCAAGTATTTTAGATTAAATCCAGTTATTCAGCTAACTTTTTTATGAGTACTGCATAAGAGTCCCAACTGCTTCCAACAGTTTGGTGACAGTGATAATATGGCAACCCCAATTAGGATATGCAGTGAGGCTGAACATAATGAGAAGGGGAAGGCGATAGGGAAGAGAGTACCTGGCTATTCAGTTCTTGTCACCAAACACGATTAAAGTCATTTCAAGCAACGTTTCGATTCCGAATGGTGGTCTTTCCAAGAATGTGGACTCAGCCCTTTAAAAGCTCTGTTCTCAAATTTTGCAGATTCGTACGAGAGACTTCAACCAGTGTGTTTGACACACCAGACATGAGCCTTAATATTGTAAATTTTGTTCAATAAAATTGTTGTAATCTGTTTTGCGTCTTCTCTGGTATCTTATTTTCTAATAGTGGTTGTGTATCACTTTACTAATCATTTATCTTTAAATAAATAAATAATCACATCCCATGATTTTAGCTTGGTAAGAGAATGTGTTAAATATGACTATAACTAAACTACAAAAAAATTATACCTCTAGTGCAATTTTTTTAGTTTTTTTTTTGTAATTTTTACAATCTCTTCTAAAGTCCTAAATTCGAATATTAAAAATAAATACCTTCTCTTCTTTCGCCACTAACCTTCTAATAAATGTGATGTCAATAACAAATAATAATAAAAAAGTAACTGAAAAATCATGCAATGTGTAGTGTTTTCTGATGTTGTCCCGTGCGTGCGAAATCATACTTTATAATATAACGTGTTAATCTGGAGTGACCTTCTAGATAAGTGTGTTTCTGTGTGTATTTGTACATGATAAGATAAATCCTAGGAATTAGGTAATATTTGTACATCGCCCTTGAGGAGATTTTTCACAAAAACGGCGCTATACAAATCATAAAAAGATTATTATTATTATTAGAGATATCTAAACCTATTTTTGCAAGCGTACTGTATAATTGTGGTGGGCAAAGCGGCTCGATGATCCGGATCAGTGATCCGGATCATCGAGCCGCTCACTACAGGTTGGCTGATCCAGCTCGATTGAACGATGGTTCGCGACTCCCCGCACCATGCCCTCTCCCTTGCTCCCTTGGCCCTCTTAATGACATCCTTAAGACGCTCTTACACGATACTTTTTTCTTCCAGTTTTCATGTGGATTGTCTTAACAGAGAGCTCATTCAGTGATCCGGCTCACTAAACCGAGCCGCTTCGCCCACCGCTACTGTATAGATAAGTTTACAAATTGAAAAAAAAAAAGTTTTTTATAAAGTTAAAGGCCAATGGTTACAGTTTTTTTACATGTGGCAATAGTCTTATGAGCTCATAATAGTGATCCGGCTCACTAAACCGAGCCGCTTCGCCCACCGCTACTGTATAGATAAGTTTACAAATTGAAAAAAAAAAAGTTTTTTATAAAGTTAAAGGCCAATGGCTACAGTTTTTTTACTCGCAATAGTCTATTTATGGTAATACGAAAAAAATACACAGAAATAATACTATTTTAAAGGTTTTAAATCAGAACTCGGTAGGCAGGCACCGATCCATTAAAAGCATTCAAACTCATTTATCCAAAATCCAATCTGGTTGTAAAATACTAAATTATTCAGGTTCGTTATTTGTCTCGATTTCGAACACGCCACGACCGGTTTCCCGATCGATTTTTATATTAGTTTTGATGTCTTCATCCAAGTAAATATATTTAGTGTAATAATGAGGAATGGAGTCATTAGCGGCAGGAAATTGTCAGACGTTGGACTAACACCCTGCACTTGCCCAAGCACACATGTGCGGACAAATAGACGTGGTAGCATAATAATTATATGTTACCACCGGGAGTTGGGGAGACTTGTTATTATTATTTGTCTCCGGAATTTGTGGACTAAAGTACATCTACATGTGTTCAGAACATGTTTAAATTTTTTATGGCTAATGCACAGAGCAAAAAATACGTAGAAATGCCCTACCACGTTAGGGAAGAAACCAAAATAAGAGGGACGTGGGCGAGTTAAGCGCGCCCCAATTTAAGTAAAACATTTAAAAACAAGCAAATTGTAAATATGCTAAAAGGTTAAACAAAATTCAACCCTTTATTTTGGAAAATGATTCCCTTGGTAATTACTGTGTTTTTACTTACGATGGCAGTATAATGTATAATTTCTTTTTTAAACATTTTTTTCAGAACTAGTCCGTAGTTTGCTCTTTTAAATAATCATTAACTTTTCTTTTTTTTACTAATTTTCCTAAACGTTATATCCCTTCACAGTCTGCGTGGTTTTATCAATATTTTAATACTAGTTTTTGTTCATTTAATCCGTGTGATGACAAAAAAACTGTTTTATGGCTTTACAAATCACCCTCGGTTAGGTGATATTTCACAAAAAGGCGTAAAGTATTATTGGAATTTCAAGGTCTGCATGAAAAAGCCTTCACCTTTGATATAGTTACAGATTTATTTAGTCAAGCAATAGTTACATATTCCTATATCATTTTAGTGTTCATAATTAAATATTTGGATTCCCACACGAATTACCAGTTTCAAAAGTTTAGTCAGTGGCTTAGATGGCGTCGCGTTTGGATCTCACCCAGGCGTCGTGGGTTCAATTTTTTGGCTGGCCAAGTCCCCCATCACGAACAAGCAACATTTTTCATGATACTAAGAGATTTAAAAATATTGTCCGGTTATTCGTAACCAGGGAATATTTGTATTTCTTAATTTTAATTAATATTTTTTTTCATACCTAACATTATTAATTATAACCCCAAGTATCTATTTACGTAATCTTATAGTGTTTTAACATATATCGTATTAAACAGTATAATTTCTGATATGATGTGATGTACGTAACATTCTATTTTTAAAATTCTAACATGTTTCTTATTTTCCGTACATTTAAAGAATTTATGCCGCCGTTCTTACAATAGTTGGTGGCGTAATGGTCTGGTCAGTTCCAAGCAGTCTTTCTGGGTTCCATTTTCGGTCGTGTCAGTATGTATTTTTAATTTAAAAATTATTATTGTTACTGTTTTTTTTTTAAATACATTTATTTTTTAATTGATTAAAAAAATATTTTTTAAACACATTTAAAGTAAAAATAAAAATATGCTTACAAATTCTATAAATATTAACAAGGGTTTATAATACCTATGGATTCCCACATAGATTTACGGTTTGAAAAATGGGTTTACTGAAATAAACTATTTTATAGTATTGAATATTGTAATGCCATGTCTAGTTACATAATTAAAGTTAAATTTAAGGAAACCCAAATATATGAATATCGGAAATAAGAGAATAGCAGATACTCCTTTGACAATGATGAATCGACAGATTTTGAAGTATCCGAAATGAAATATGTGGGTGTTATTTTTGATTCCAGACTGACTCTATATCTAAATACAATACATGATATATAAAAAAAACACCAAAAAATACTCTATACTAGGAAGAACAAGAAGATTTATCAGTGCAGAATCCTGTAAAACAATATACAATCCCATCATTGTTACTGATATTAATTAGTGTAGCAGTATTTTGTTCTTGTCAAAAGAGGAGGAATTTATAATTTTAAGACGAAACAAATATTCCAAATTTTTTCGAAGGAAGCAAACACTTTGGGGTGTGACATATATTAAATGAAAAAAACACAATTTGTAAAACACCACTTTTATTGAAATAATAACGATCGCCAACCAGGTTTCGCTTCACCGAAGCTTCGTCAGGACTTATTATTGACTAAAGATAATTAGATACAGGCACATATATATATGTGCCTAATACGTAATAAATACGGAATAAAATCTTAGTTGTTCCTTTCTCCCTCACTTATCCATCCTAAATAATGTGTCCCCTCCTACTCTATTTGTGTCTCTTTCTTTCATTTTGTATCTCTTTCACTCATTGTTTTATGTATATATATATATATATATGTGCCTGTATCTAATTATCTTTAGTTAATAATAAGCCCTGACGAAGTTTTGGTGAAGCGAAACCTGGTTGGCGATCGTTATTAATTCAATAAAAGTGGTGTTTTACAAATTGTGTTTTTTCATTTAATAAATATGCCAAAGTTAAAAAAAATTCTAAGGAATGTAAACATACTATCTTTTTAAGCAAATTTTATACTTAAATATAATAGTTTTTCTATTTAAAATGTTTAACGGCCAACAAAATTCTAAATTCTTGAGAAAAAATAATAAACATCAACACAGACATAACCACTCCACAAGACGAAGAGATGAAATAAGAATTCCTTTTCGAAAGAAAACAAAATCAAAAACTCATTACTATATAAATTCCAATTTACATGAAGAGGAAAATGTGTTAAAATTTAAGGAAGTGACGAAATAAGTAAAGTTTGATTTGTAATTCTTAAGTGACTTAAATTGTAAAAATATTTGTGTATACATATTATGTTCATCTTAGAATACATGTAACCAATGCACATGTGTTCTATTTTAAGTTAAATAAATAAATAAAAATATGTAATCTTATAATGTTTAAAATAGAGTGCTCTCAGTTGAAAATTTGTATTCCCACACAAATTAATAGTTTCTAAAACGGGTTTCCCCCCTGAAATAAACTATTTTACAGCCAACATGTATTGTAAATTGTAATGCCAAGTCTTGCTATCGGCAAACTATAGGGTGTAAATCCCGGTTAACCCGAAAGAAATAACTTCCGAACTCACATAAATCTCCCCCTTATATGTGCAACTTAGGAATTCCCGGGCCCGGGCCCATTCGGCTGGGCGAGTAACGCTCCAATTACCCCTAATGTCCAAAAAAGGGGCCAAACTCATATTCTCGGATATCTACAAGATCCAACTGAACAAAGGCACAAAGGTTAGAATGGAACTATGTGATTCTAAATACATTTTATTGGAAATTTCGGTTAAGATTTAATTAGCTTTTTAAACACACAGGTGTATATTCCGATAAAAAATATAGGCTGTTCCCAACCCTCTTATTCTCCAACTCCGTCCGTTCGGCAAATACTTCAACCTCACAACATACCCCAATTGGGGATGTAATAGTCCAACTGGCTCCGAACATATTACGATATTTTTAAAATATTCAATGTAAATATGTACAACAGATAAAATTAAATCAATTTAAAAATTTTAAAGAAAACAACTTAATATATCCGTAAGATATAAAATAACATTAAATCCTACAATTTAGTTCCCAACAAGCCCTCCATCGATATGCTCGGTGTAATCCTAAGTGTTCAGCTCAGGTCTCTCAGAAGCCGGGCGTACTGTACATAGTCTGTAAATACTTAACTGCTGACCCTGTACAAATCGGAAGTGCGCCCTACTGTAGAATTTGGCAGCCACCTCTGGTCGGGAGCCCCAAAATATATTTAAAAAAAACCCTTGAATCTTTGGAGCACAGTCGTCAGGCGGGAATGCTGTTCATGGAACATATTAATGGTTTACTCTGAGGAACTAGCATAATTGATCCCGGTGCACTGTCGGGAAACACGCCAAACGCGCACCTAACATCACACGAGAACGCGTCATATTTATGACTCTTTTATGAGTTCAGCAGTGCGGCTGTGGAACGATTTGTCGGCCTCTGTGTTTCCTCCCTCCTACAACATGGTCTCTTCGAGATCTATGTTCTCTCCTTCCTCTCCTCAAAATGACCCTCCACAAGGCACCTTCCAAGATGACACAAAGATGGCCTGTGTCATTTTTGAGGATGCCGTGTGGAAGGTACTATAAAAAAGTATTGTTAAAATACCTACCTCCTTATTTAGGAATAACATACTTTAACAATGTTCCTTCATAATTTCAACTATAAACCTCAAACCACTGTAAAGACTTTTATTTGTTATTATAATTAGATTTTTTTTGGTATTTTCCTTTACGTTTTATTTTCTTTAATAATGAATACTATTAATATTTTTATGATCACTATTTTTACAAGTCTGATTCGTATTTTTTTGCTGTACCATAAAAAACAAAATAATAATTAACATTTGAAAATTTCAAGTATATAGCCGTTACCCTTTTCTTAACTACATCTTTTCGGTTTCGTGTTTCATTCTAGAGTTGTTAATATTATCTTCTATGATTAAAAATATATTGCAATGGGGTTTATAAGCTTCAATAAAGTCATTCCAAAAAAATGTATATAACATGTGATAATTTTATTATTCAAACGAAATTCCCTCACCAAACACAAGCACCTTGTTTCTTTAAGGTGAGAAACAGCTATTTTATGTTTAATTTGCTATACTGTGTCAATCATGTACTTATTTGTAAAAAAAACACTTAAAAATAAATAAGTAAAAATGTCATGGGCGCATTGTCTAAATATGAAATTCACATTTTCAAGTCAACAAAAAGGCTAAAACCAACATATCACAAACAGGGCACACTCTGCTGAATGTAACTTATTTCAAGATTACAAATAAAATTCAAAATAAAGTCATCCGGATATCCCTAGAGCTACAAAATTGAACAGGGTTTCCTAAATACATCGAATTTCGAGCAATGCAAAATACATTAAACTTTTTTTTCCGTCAATTTCTTGAAATGAATATGCGTTGCATTGTTGGAATAACAAAATTGTCAATAGGAATAAAACCATGACATCGACGAGCTCACTTAAATTAAATTAGCAAAACAACAAAGTATTCTTTGATACACCCACACAAAATATCTTCATATATAATCAAATTCACCAGCACAGGAAATGCCAGCGAGGAAAATATAAAAGGCTATGTGAAATACGTTCAAATAAATATGTAACGTTTTTTTTTTTTTACATTTATTCACCGGGAGATCAGATAATATATCAGATCGTTTATCTGAAGGGTTACGAGACATCCAGTCTAGACAACAGGCTCCCAGATAGACTAGCACCATTATTCACCGTGCTTCTGTTGTGCTGTAATGGTTGCGGGGTTCTAATGTTTCTCAAGATTTTAATGTTTCTAATGTGACAAGTGAACTGTGAAGTGAATATGGGTGTTAATTATTTAGTTCACTGCGGTCTCAAATATCTTGTTCTCCTTTATTTGGTAACCCGATATTTAGTAGTATTAATACGACAAGACATTAATTATGTGTTAGAAATAAGTTTCCTCTACAAAAAAATATGGTGCGTATATTTCCTTTTACTCTTCCAGGCGTCCAGCTTTGCACTTGGGCCTCAGTTAAATTTTTCCAGTTTTACTGATTCTTTCAGATCTCACCCTTACACAGTCGAAATCATAATCATCTGAAGGTGTACTCTACTTTTTTTTCCTAGCTAGTTTAACGAGTTTTAACAGATTGTATTGGGACTTGGTTACTCATTTAATGGAGGTCGGTGTATGTGTATGTATACTTACCAAGTGTCTCACGTTAAAGGTTGTCGCGGAGATAAAAGGAAAGAAGGATCACCATTAAATAAATGTATTTCTCAACGCGTACAACTTATAATTCAGAAGGTTAAATGCAAAGAGTGAGAAGCTATGTAGATGCAAGTAGCAAGTCACTACGATGTACTAACGATACGTCCGAGTCGGCGGGGAGCAGGAAAGCGAATGAAGATTTGTTTTTTTAAATAGAGTGCAGGGCGATCGTCTTTTATCTTGTAGTGATGGCATATTTAAAAAGAATATAATTCAAATGAATTTATGGTTGTTCAGTGCTTGCATATTACACTAGTAATCCAAACCGCATTTCAACTTATTTATACACGTTCTTCAAATAAAAAAAAGTTAATAAGTTGATGTTGTTATTAAGTTCTGCAAGCATTTTGGTTTTTTACTATTGTGACAGCTGTTTCGGATTTCAACGTTATTTCGAGCTGTGGTTAGGCCACATTGAGACGACTTACGTATACATATTTAATTCGTATTAATATTTTCGGTGAAAATCGAATTACTCATAAAATAAATGCGATACTTAAAATTCTTTCTGAGGTATTCACAGTAGAGATCTATTTTCTCCGCTTTTGACGGTGGCAGGTTTTTCTTAAATGTTTTATAATGACGTGAATGCAATTAAGGCAATGATTTTAAAATTGTGCGGTAAATCCCTGATAATTAACGGAATTATATTGTTTAGGTTTCGTGAAAATACTAAGAAATGGTTAAATTCTTGCAGAATTTAATACTAAAAAAAAATATTTAAATAATCTAACATTAAATATGTTTTACCATATATAATTAAAAACCATATTTTAACATTTCCGTGCCATATTTAACCATATATAACAAAATTTAACCATGCTTAACCTAACTTAGCCATCTTTTTCCATAAACAACAAGTTTCTATATTGAACCGTGTTTAAAAATATTATTAAAATTACATATTTTTTTTTTATTTGGATTTGTCCAAGTGTACAAAATTTTTGTACCTCGGGACACTATTTTCGTATATTTTAATAATATTTTTGTACGCGATGACAATGTTTGATAACATTTTCCAGTTTAAATTTTTTTTAACCTTTTTCACAATATATCAACCACACCCTTTTTCAGAATGTTTTTCTTGTAATTGCGGCCAACTACGGCCATTGGATAAAAATATATTAATATTTATGTAAATTTATAGTAAAATTTAGTCATTGAACATTTATGGTAAAATATGCCTATAGCGTGCCGAACAAATGTGCTCGCGGACCGAAGGTTCTCCGCCCCAGGACCAAGACTTTTCCTCTCGCAAGGGTCATTCTACGGTTTTATGTGTCACCACTACCATTGTCACAACGTTATTTATGTAAATTCATATAAATACGTGCTGTACATTTCAATCTTTCAAAAATCTGTTTATTTCGGCGTACTCCAAGGCCAGATTCACAAAGGGGTGTTTTAAGCACCACCCAATTTTCATTCTATGATTTTGTATGAGAGCCGACAGGAGTGTGCATTCGGGAGTCATTAGCTTATAAGTTTTTGTCTCGTTTGTTACTTAAAGCTCTACGGGCTTAAGTTAGTTGCAAACAGAGTACGTAGTTTCAACTTCTATGACTATCATTGCTCTAATTTAAACAGCTGTTGGTAGGTACTTTAAAATACCTAGCGTTTGATCGGAAGTACATATGAACTTTGATCATATTGGCACTTTAGCTCATTGTTTGCTTGAAAATTTCTTGTGTAAATGTTACGTTTATATTCTTCTTTTATTATAGTCCGGGGCGTGCGGTGTTTGTTTTGTGCACAAATCTACAGTTTTATTCTGAGCTTGATGAAATTTTGCATTCTTGACTTTTGAAACAATGCAAAGGTCACTGTCTACGTGAGATTTCAAAAAACCACCCCCTTCCTTATTTCACTCCTTTTGCAGAATTTTGATACTTCTTGATGAAATTTCGCACACTTAACGCTAGAAATAACGAGGATAACTATTGGAAAGGGGTGATTTTATAATTATATGTAAGATAGGAATAACATGTAAGGTATATAAATAATATGATCTAATATTAAGTAATATGATATGTAATATAATTATTAAAATCGGTTACGAATAATATGTACGTATAATTTTCTAACGTTCCAAAAAAATACAATGTAAAGAAACAATAAATAAATAAATAATATATATAGTTAAGTTAAGAAGGTGAAAAAATATGTACTTCTTTTAATTTAAAAAAAACTATTCTCACCCACCCCCCATAGCTTCTTCTTTCCCAGAACTTTATTTCTTTCTATTAGGAATTTGCAGGTTGG
>JAHDVE020000511.1:0-19611 GCA_022606495.2 Halesus radiatus | reverse complement strand
TTTATATATATTTTAGGCTCTGCGGCTCTACATTGTATAAATTTATAAAAAAAATAAAAAGCATATCTAATCAAATAATAAAAAAAAAAAATATTTTACTCAGATTTATGAACCCATTTTAACACTTTACTTTGACTATTATTTGCACTCTCGTCATTCTTCTCTTTTTAGTAGTTCCAACAGTATCAGGAAGGTTCGCGACGCAGACTCTCACCTCTGTTACTCCCGGCCCTTCAAATGTCATCTTCGAATCCAGTCTCATTAGAAATTATGGCTCTACTTTGGTCACTTTGCCATTCCCAGTCCAAGCAGGCGGAAAATATTTCCAAGCTTTGAGAGTCTTCAGCAAGTCTCAAGTGGTCTTCGGCTTCTCGAGCGCATTCCCGGAAGATACTAGCCAACAAAAGCAAATATTTTCAATCGTTGAATCTAACCTCGTCCAGACTCTATTGAGGGTGACTTCTGATGACTAGACCATCCAAATTCACTACGAAGGGTATTTGTCTGGCAAGCCAAACAACTCAAACATCGTTTGGGAGCTTAGGTTCTACAATAAAAAATAGTCTCTTTTTCAGGTGGTCATCCTTGAGTAAAATATCCCATCAAGCCCCGTCAGCTTCTGTGATACCACTGATAGCTGTCTGTTAACCTTCTAACCTGTCATTAACTCACCAGTTGTAGTTCGTGACTGTGGAAACGGATGCTCAGATTGTTCATATAGTGCTGGCTGCAGTTAATGTGCCTCAGGATTTGTCTTCATCTTTGACTCAGGGTGTCTAGCGTGCCCAGCGAACTGTTTAACGTGCAGTCGAATTAGCACGTCATAGCTCGCTTGTTCGACCTGTGCCGACAATTTTCATTTATTAGGTGCCTCATGTTTTCAGGACGAGGTACACATGCCGACCACGCAACCATAGATCTCAATAACAAGCTGGATCCTAATCGGAACGATTTCGATATTGGGGATTATAATTTTAGTCATTATGTGTTTGTTCTGTCTAATAAGAAAGAGAAGAAGGGACAATCGCATTCAAATTTTGGAGACATTGGGCAAAGGTTGCTTAGTGCCAGCAGGCTCCAGAGTCAAGAGATTGTCTCCAGGGACCTACTCCGTTTTGGACACGTCCAGCAAAGTATTGAATGAACACGAACAGTAAATCTCAGAAGGCCTATGTTCGATTTGTTTGGAGGATAGGGCTCTCAATATTCTGAGTGGGTGCCATCACTTTTTTCACTCACAATGCGTAATGGATTGGTGTGTCAAACAAAACTCATGTCCGATGTGCCGTTCACAACCTGTGACTCTGATAGTACTGTGTTCGTAGTGCGGAACATCCCTGACTGGATATGTGCCCTGTTCATAGTAGTATTGCAAAGCATCTGAACATGAGAATTGTTTTCAAAGACACATTCGTACTGTTGAGGCTTGTTTGTGTGTGAAAAGTATGGATTAAAGTTTATAGAACTTGGATAAATGATTTGTATTGGTGCTGATCAAAATAACGACAAAAAAATATGCTATTTTATTATTTTTAAAAATTATACAATGAGATATAAAAAAAGAGGGGAAAATATTTAATAGAGAAAAACTAGTTTTTTAAAAATTTTTGTTTTTTTTATGTTAATTTTAAAATCCTTGAGTTATGATGTTTACTATTTATATTTAAAAAAACAAAAACAAAAATTAACTTATTTTTTTAAAAAGTGATATAATATTAAAAAAAAATCACATTTTTTCCAATATGTTATGCTGCATCTAAACTTTAATTTTATACTAAGAAAATTAGTATCTTTAAAAATAAAATATTTATTATTTTAGATGAATAGAGAAAGGGATTCGAATAATTTAGGAGGATATTTATGATTCTTAGAAAAACTTAATAAGTTTAAAAAAATACTTATCTTTCATAGTCTTTTCTCTATATATATACATCATATTATTAAAAATCAATAATAACAAAAATTGTTATCCACTTATATTTTTATAAATAAACAAATCTAACAATTAAAGATTTAAAGATTTATAAAAATGACGTATTAGAAATATCTCATAACTTATTAAAAAAAACAAAAAACCAATATCCCATGAAAAAATTAATCGGCACCACTGTCCTAGCCATGGCTGGACTGAAAATTCACACCCAAACCAACACTACCGTAACTAATAGTTTTGCATCACAAGAACTGTCTGAACTGAAAACCAGGAAACAGCATCTCGAGTAAGTCATTGCCAAACCATCCTACGATATTGTTGTCGTGGGGGGTGGGGCCAGTGGGGCAGGGGTACTCCTTGACGCCGCATCTCGCGGATATCACTGTCTACTCATCGAAGGGGATGACTTCGGAAGTGGGGCGTCTTCAAAATCCACCAAACTGCTTCATGGAGGAGTGCGATATTTGTAACAAGTGTTTATGAGTAAGGATAGTCTTTCAGAGCGCATTGAAAAGTATAAATTAGTCAAATAAGCACTCGATGAGAGGAGCTGCCTCATACAGAACGCACCTTACATGAACACCAAGATGCAGTTCGTGATCCCTTGCTCAGCACTTTGGCAAAGAGTTTATTACTATGCTGGTTCTGTTGCCTATCATCTAATTTATGTCATGAATAAGACTAAAGGAGACCTGGGCTTCCATTTCCCTTATATGCTGAGCAAGAGAGATCTCCAGTAATATTACCCATATCTCTCCGACACATATATGTCTGGAGTTGTTTATGAGGATGGGCAGTTCAACGATGCCAGACTCAATCTCACTTTGTTGCTGACCTCAACTATCAACAGCTCTGGCACTCATCATATCACCCCAGCCAATATACTCAATCGAGCACGACTCGTCAGCCTTGAAAAGAAGGATGGGAAAGTATCAGGTATTATTTTTGAAGATCGTCTTTCGGGGCAAAAGCACGAGGTAAGCGCTAAGTACGTAGTCAACTGCACAGGAGTCTTTGCAGATACTGTCCGAAGGATGGATAATCCAGATGTCGCCAAGCGCATCCTCTGCGTGGCTGGTTCCCATATGACCTTTCAGACAGGATTGTTAGGAAAACCAACTGCCCTGACTGTGCCGAGTTCTGATGGGAGAGTTTTACTTGTAGTCCCTTGGCTCAACAAAGTTATTGTTGGAACCACCGAAAATAAGCTCGAGGAGCCTACTAACCAGCCTACAATCACCGCGGAAGAGAAATAGTTTTTGATTAGTGAACTTTCACATATATTCGATAAACTTAAAATTTCCCAACTGCTCCAGATGCATACATCGACATGGACTGGAATCAGGCCACTCGTGCTGACAGAGGGTGCGAAGGATACGAAGTCTGTCGCAAGAAATCACGTCATCGAAAAAAGTAAGAGTGGGCTCTACAGCCTCATGGGAGGAAAATGGACAGTCTATCGAAAGATGGGCGAAGAGTTAGTCGACTAAATCGAGAAAGAATAAGTGTCCAAAACACCCAACAGACTGTTCCGTCACTCTACCACTCGATAGCTGAGACTATTAGGCTCTCAATGTTCTAGCGATTTGCATAAACAATTAATGTCTAGTGTGGGTGTCTCTTCGGGAGATCACCTTTTCCGGACCTACGGCAGCCGAGCCCAAATGATTGTGTCTGGTGTTGGCGAGAAGGGTTTGTAGGGTGTCGACTATGAGACTGGAATCAGCAAGGAGTAGATTGAGTACATCGTGAAAAACGAAATGCCGACATCAATTGAGGATGTGTTGTTACGAAGGACAAGAGTGGCATTTCTGAACAATGGAAAAGTGAATTATATGGCGAAAATGGTTGCGGATGTAATGGCCAAGGAATTCTAGTGGAATTAAAAGAAAAAGAATGATAAATTGGAAGAGTTTCGTTAGAGTTATTCCAAACAACAGTTTTGAAAAAAAGAACAGTTGTCATTACTATTTTTTTAAATTTGGAATATTATTTGCTTAACTTCTTTTATCGTTTTAGATATTTAATAATATAATTTTTTACTCGATATATGTTTTTTTGAACAAATAACTATATATGTATGTATATATTAATTATTTATAGATAGAGGTACAATAAAAATAATATGAGGAATATTATTTTAGTTGAAGATAATTTAATCTGGGAGAAGAGTATAAAAAGTGTATGCATGTCAGCATTAATGAAAAGGTTCTATGGTGTAATGGTTAGCACTTTGGATTCTGACTCCAACAATCCGAGTTCAAATCTCGGTAGGACCTTTTTTTATATCCCTATAATAAAACAATAACCTTACATGTTTTATGTATTTTACAGATAAAGGCTGAGTTATTTTTATGGGATATATAACAAGCAGATATTTCTATATAAAAGACAAGTATTGGCTTTTGTCATAATTACAATTAATAATAAACCAAATCCATAAAAAAACCATAACTATTTTAATAAAACAAGGAGCACATGCATTATTGTGAGCATATTTCTACGCTCGTTCAACCAAAGGTTCCTAGTTCATCGAATGCTAAATACACATGCTGGGAATGCAAATCTCCAGAACCATATGTGTGGATATGTCTCTCTGTATCACTTAATTCTCAAATTTTTACCAAGCATATTTATTATTCAATATTATAATACATTTTGAGTATACATTTGTAATTACTATTTAGAAAGGATGTGGTTACTCCGCATGTGAACATAGTAAATTTAAGCATATGTACGAGCACAATCAAGGTAACCAAAAATTAATCAATAAAACAAATTGATAGGCACACAATAAAAAATAAATAGATTTTTTAAAAATATCAATATGTAACCAAATATAATAAAAAATGTATAATAAAAAAATAAAAATCTAATTAGACGAACAAAATAAATTATATGTATTTTTTTAAACTTTAAATGAAATAGAGATAGTAAACAAAAAGGTACTCACGTGGTTTGGATCAATCCTGCTTCAGCCGAGATGAAATGTCTACATTGCAAAATAGAAATCTATGATATTTAGAAGTAAACAAAATTAATATCTTAAACTGTAATTTTGTTCGAATTCTATTTTTCCTTATGTCTATTTATATAAAAAAAAGTATAGTCTCACAGAAAATTAAGTTAAATTGACATCAACCGGTACAGATCCTTATCTTCTGCGCTTACGATATCTTTCAAAAAGGGACACCAACAAAGGGATCAAAGTATTAAACCAACTTGAGAACTCGGAGGCACATAAGAAAAGCAACAAAGGAATCTGCGGGTTATTCGGCAAAGTCAATAGTCTCGCCATGAACACTGTTGTACAGTACTATAGTAACATCCCATTGTATAAAGGCATTCTTAAGCATTTGATAGAAGTGGAATCCAAGAATTAAGCTGATCAGTAAGATAGATATACAACCAAAAATCTATTAATAATATTGTTATAATAAAAAAATCACTATAATAACAAAAATAAATACTCGCTCTATTATGAACTAGAATTTTGAACCATTTATCGCAGATGATTAAAAAAATATGGAGTGGACAATTGAAAGCAACCCCTGCCAAAGAGTTTCACACGTCGGTCTGGAACCTTCTGCCAAGCTGGAAAAGCTATAAACGCAAGGACCCATTCGAACTCTTCTCACTACTATTGAACTCCCTGCACGATAAACTCAAATTCATCGATTTGGCAGACTTGGGCGCTGGTTTTCCAGATGATGAGTGGGAGGTGGTGTCCAAGTTCGGCACTTCGCGGAAATATCGCTAATATTCAGTGATTACCAACCCGCTCCAAACGAAGCTCGAGTACTTGATGGTGTGCGATGGATGCAAGAAGCCAAGCAAGTTCCATAGTGAAGTCATGGGTCTCAGATTAAGTTTGCCAAAGCAGAAAAGATCTCACAAAGAGGTGGAGCTGGAGTATAAAAGATACATGTACGAATCCCCGTTGAAAGAGCGGAGGAAGAGCCTATTTGAACGATTTTTAGGGTCCAGCGAGGAAGTGCCGATCACCTTGCTTGAGCTTTTTTTCAATTATTTAAAGGAAATCGAAGCTCCAGTTAAGAATGGAAACAAGTGCACTTCTTGTGGTGGTAGCATGATTAAAGAGAGGGTAAGGATCAGCAAATTACCTCAAATTATGTTCTTGCAGATCCCACGACTCAACAAAGACGGGTACACCGTGAACAAGAAGATAGTCGAGTTCCCGGAACATGTCAACCTGGAAGGGCTATGCAGCGGAGAGGCTGCCAAAGAAAGCAAAACATCCTTCAACTTTTGTGCTGCGATCTGCGTGGAGAGCAGCTCCGGACAGTTTGTGACAGTGGCACGGAATCACCGCAATCGCCAGCTGTACGAGTATCGTAATGAGGAGGTAATCCTGCTCACCCAGGATCACTATAGCAGTCTCGCCCCATATCTGTTGTGTTATTCAGTTCGAGTGGCGGATGGAGGCACCCTATTCAACAACATCAAGTCCAACATCGAAGCAAAGATTCATCCAGAGTGCCAACTGCCTGATTTCTGGCTCCAAGGATTGAAATATATCGGAGGATGGACTCTCGCAGACCCCCGAGTCTGCAAGCATGGCAACTTGAAGCCAAAGTTTACATCAAAGGAGTAAAACTCCATCCAAAACTACATTCCGAAACTAATTTACGAAGCACTTGTCTAGAAATTCGGAGGCAGAGACTATGAGACGAACTATTGCGAGATGTGCTATAAAGAGTTGGCAAGCCTGACGATGAGACGAAAACTCGAAAAAAGTGCTATTTCCAAATACGATGCCATGAGCTCGTCGGTGAACTGTCTGATCTCGTCTCAGTGGTTGCAGAAGTGGACAAACTTCGTCTACTCTAAAAGAGGCACGAGTATTAACTACTCTGCAAAGAAATCTGAACCTCCAGGCCCTATCTCTAACAGTACCCTTTTATAAAACTATTCAGCCTGCAAGGCGGACATCAGTAAAGGCTAAGACTACAAAATAGTGAACTATTACGTCTGGTCGTTCTTGAAGTAGCTATACGGAGGAGGCCCAGAGATTCAATATCGCAGCAATAGCCCGATCAAATATAAGAGGAAAAAGGGAGGAGTAAATGAGTCGGGACTGTATGTGTTTGATGAGAGTGAAGAGGGTGCCGAGGATAAAGGGAGGATTGAAGCTGAGGAAGAAGGACTGGTGGACCTGATTCTAAAGGAAGGAAAAGAGTTGAAGCAGTATTTAGAAGAGAGTTTTTATTTATCGAAGTAATGGGAAGAGTCCAGTCCTACATTGACAGTGGCTTCTTCGATAAAGAGACGATCATCTCTGAGTGGGTCGACTGATTTTTTCAGGTCGAAAGATGATTTCTGATAGCATGAGTAAAGCAAAAACATTATTAATCTCACCCTTCTTTATGTCTACGTTATATTTATGAAACTCAACGAATTTCTTTTATAAAATCATTTTAAAACTCATATAATATATAATGTTTACTACGTTTAAATAGTTAGTTCAAAGAGCATTAAAATCTGCTCGTTATTTTTATTTTTTTTTAAAGTATACTTGAAACAATTTGTATTTTTTTATTCTTGACAAAAAAATAAGGATAGTTAAAAATCAATTTTGTAATCCATATGCATGTTTTAATTTAAAGAAATGTTTAATAAATAATATTTGGCATATCTACATCCAATCGCCATTTAATCATAACTAATAAAAAAAAATGATAGTTCCTTCTATTGTTTGTAATATCTCTCCATAATTTATTATTAGAAACAGGTTTATCGCATGGCTATGATGTAGTATAAATTTAGTGAGGTATCATTGTTAAATAATAGGCGTATTCTTGATGGTGGCATTTTTATGCTTCTTTATCATGTAGACAAGCAACATAAGCAATAGTAGTTTACGTCTCTTCTAATTTTCTCCTTGGAAAGCCATTTAATTGTATTTAAAATTATGTCCTGATTTGAGAGAAAATATAAAGTTTTATATTAAAATACTATTTAAAAAAATATACTGCTGAGCTATCTAGGAAATTAGGTGTATGCCTCTCAGTCATTTGGGAGGGTATATAAGTAGTAAAAAAATTCCACTAATATGATAACTATTATTTTCGCTATTTTCGAAGGCCTATAACTCTACATGTATTAACATTTAAAAAATAACATTATAATTGACTGTGGTTATAAATGTTAGGATTATATTTGATTTTAAAAAAATGCTTGCTAGTGTTTCCTTAAAAAATATATTACACAATTCTAAATCTATAAATTAATGTAAATAAAGAATCTATTTTTGGTAATAAAAATACACACGTAAAAATGATATCTCCCAAAAAATTAATAACCATATGTCAAACTATAAATATAAATACACATTCATATCGGCACATTGGAAAGATCCGACAGCTAGGAAACCTTCTTTATATTTTTCAACAGACGCAAGTTAGAATCAGAGTGTGCTGACAGCATATCCTCCTCGTTCAGAATATCCTGGAATATCTATTTACAATCTAAATCCTCCAGCTGCTCATCATTATTCCTAATCATACTATTAATATTACTGTTGCTCCTGTTATTATTATATTCGTTGCTATTCTTATTATTGTTTTGGTTGATAAGGTGGCTTTTCTGAATAGTAACAAAGGACGTCTAAGTTTGCTGAATACTTTTATTTAGTAATTTGGGTTTTATTAATTTTGAAGTAGAACCTTCCATCACTTTATTTACGGTTTCCTAGTCTTATACCTTAGCTTTTTTTGCAGTTGGCGCTATTCTCTTAGTCACCGTCCCATATTTTAGCACCCCATTTCCAACGCCATTAAAACCACCACCATAATCCGAAAATTAATTAGCTAATAATTATTTGTCGAGGACTGCGTAACAAGGAGAAATGTGCAGGATCTAATCCACCAGTTCGTTGTAATTGTTATAATAGCTGTGGTTTTTATCTTTCATATCGGTACTCTTTGTCATTAGAGCTCGATAACACTTGTTCAGATGTTTGGGGTTCAATTGGGTGTTGGTGGTGGACTGTTCAGGCACCCACTCCTGGTAAATCGCCTCAAAATTCGGGCATACTTTCAGCATCTCCTCGCGGTACATCACGATGTCCTCCGACAAATACTCCTTGACGCTATAGGAGGTGAGGTAGATGAATAGAGTGAGCATCTTCAGCACGGCTGTATCTGTTGGGTCGTTGATATAAAGTAGGTCGGGAAAGCGATCATTGTTCTTGAGGATGACTGGGGAGTTGACATTCCAGTCTGCTCCTTCTTTGCAAAGCAGATACCCGAATATTACGCATTCGTACAGATTTAGGAGGAGTTTTCGGGCTGCAGACTTGAGAATGCAGAGCAACGGGTATCGGAGGCGGTAGTATTAGCAATTCGGGTTGTCCTGGATATTTGACAACATTGTTTAGACTTGAGGATACTAGTTTCGGAGATACCTGCATAGGTGTTTAGTATACTGAGATTGGACAGGAGGAAGGCGGTCTAGCGACACACCTTTTTTCTTGAGTTTACGAGGCATATTAGCTAAATTGTAATAATCCCTTGGTATAGATATAAAAAAATAATATTATTATATTATTAATATTGTTATATTTAGTTGGTACTGGATATTTAAAATTTACTATTTGGACTTTAAAACTATATACATTTAATATAAAATATTAATCATAAATATATTAAATAACGTTATCCTATTTTTCTTCATAAAAAAAAGCAATATTCGTCACAATTAATCGGTTGTCAATCCAATCTTCGACAGACTCTTTGTAAGAACTGACTCTTATTTTTGCTGCTATTATTTGCAGAGGTTTGCGAACCTCTCAACATCACCATGTCTTTGGGTATCTGATGCAGACTCGTATTGTTGCTATAATGGCCGTTGTGGGTAGTTGTATTCAGCTCTTCTCTCAAGTAAGAGTGCAATTCTAAATCCTTCGGTCTTACGGCCTAAGAATTCGTCAGCCGCTCATATTCACTTTATTTCGCTTTTGATAGGACTCTGCTTTTCTTCTTCCTATTTTTGCTCTGTTATAGTTCCATTCGATTATTCTTCAGCTCGTTCAACCTTTTCTGCAAGTCTTCAATATTTTGTATACATCTTATGTCGGATTTGGGCTCCTACTGCCCTGATTGCCACTCCGCTTCCTTGAGCCCCACAGTTAGTCTACTTTTTTTGAAATTGTGAATCGTACTACTTTCTGCTCCATTTTCTATGGCAGAGCCTTTGAGCTCGAAGAACTGTTCCGTCAATCTCTTGTTCGACTATTTAGTATGCTGTAAATAGGCCTGTTGTTCAATCGAATCCACGAATGCCTGTAGTCTATAATTCTCGTATTTGCACTGAGCTATTTCATCGTTTTTATTCCTCAACAGTTCGGTCAGACTTTGGTAACGCTCCAAGAGCTACTGATACTTTTAATCCTTTTCAGTCACAATTTTCTCGACTTCCTCGTTATGGTTGGTATTCGTTATGATCGACTTTGTCATTATATTGCTGTTCTTCATGTTTGATAATGACCCCCTGGCGTGTTGGTGTTCACCTTGTCTGGGAACATAGGGTTAATTTTAGTGCTGTTCAGTCATCCTATGCATTTGCTGTTGTTGGGAATTCAACATTTTGTATAACGTTTCGATATGTGCGTCTCGACTTTCGAGTTCCGCTTCGTAATGTTTTCGGAGCCTCTATTCGGTTTGCCGTGATGCGACTGCTTCGAAATCTTTGGCAATCATCTCTTTAACCTGACTGCTGTCTCCTCTATACTATTCAAATTAGAGGTATTCAGGATCGGGATTGTGGTCTTCATTGTTAGATTAGGAATTGTTTTTGTTGTTCGAGCCATTCCGATAACGACTTTGGTGTGTATGGGAAGGAGTGTTTTGCTTATTCTCGTTACTTTGAAAATGTTCATTTTCGGCTTGATGTTGAGAGGATGCAGGCTCTTTTTGCTGGTATGGTCCTTCGTGATAATTTTATTATTGAGGAGCGAAACCTGACAAAGTAAATGTTTTCTTCATTTTTTAGATTTTATATTTGATTTTTGGGATAATAAAATATATATATGCTAATAAATAACGATATAAATATTTTATATCGTTTGTTGTGATTTCATTGTCATTTGAATGAATCTAATAATACATTTCCACTTTCACCAGAAATTATAAATAAACAATAATTTAACTCTTTTTTTTGTTGACTTTGACATATTTTTATGGCAAGTTTTTTTATAGTAAACAAATAATTTAATTAAATCAGGAAGAATTGAGCTTGGGGATCAACTTGCTCATCGTTCCAATTGACCTACGATAACATTGTTTGATGTCTTCGATGTCGCCGTGCGTCTCGAAACACGTCTTGTATGCTGTTAAGACAAGCTGTTGTCTCAGGAGATGCCTTTCGACGATTGCTCTAGCCACCTCTTTTGGTTAGATCAAAAGGATTCTATCAGTAAATTGGTATTCTGAAATATCGGCCATTTAAAAATAATCTTAATTGAAAAAGATCAAATTGTGATTTTAATTTAAATAATAATATAAAAAAATACAACACAAGATTTTCTTAAAATAAATAAAATAATTTTTTATTCAAAAGCAATCGATCATAAATGTTACTTATATCAGAATGTGATATAATTTTTTATAGCTCATATATAGATATGATCATATAAAAAATGCAATAGTATTTATTCTACAGTTTGTAGCAGTATAATCATCAATCATTTATCAGTATTATTAACAAAAAATCAAAAGTGTAAATGTAACAACCAACATACTCAAAATATGTTTCATTCTCCCTGGTTATCGTACGAAACCAGGCCAAGAAGTACCTCGCTATTCTCGAAAAGGGCAATAAAGGCTGGTGGATGCCTGGCGGCCATAGAGAGCTCAACGAAACTATGAAGGCCTGTGCGATTAGAGAGACTAAGGAAGAGGGCGGCATCGACATAACTTTGAAGGGACTCATACGCATACAAAATGTATGGTCGTACGATAGGTTCCGACAATGGGCTGTATTTTATGCAGAGCCGACGAACTAGCAGCAACTGCCGAAAAACTTCGAGGACGAATAGTCTATAAAGGCTTAGTTTCTGAGTTTTGACGAAATAAGGAATCTTAAACCTAAACGGGGACCCGAACTCGAGCAGTACGCGAGCTATATCGAGAATGGAGGTCAAATATATCCATTGTCTATTATAGAAGAGTGATGACTGAATGGGACGAATTGTGCGAAAATGGTTAAGAGTATTGATTTAAAAAAAAAAAAAAAAAAAAATTGGATGTTATTCAAAAGTGTAAATTTGATTTTTTTTTTTTTATAAATTACTAGTATATTTTGTTTGTAAGATAAATCTGGATTAAATTCCTCAATGATTTCTTAACTTTTTTAAAAGTTACGGACTTCAATAGATATTATGCTGGATTTTTTTTTTGTCGAAGAATTGCTTTCTAACTACAAACACACTGGTTATAGAAATATTAAGTGATCTGCCAGACTCAAAAACTTATTATTAATAATTATTGTTACTTTTTTTTTCAAAAATAAAAATTAGCAACCCAAAATACAAATTATTAAAAAATATAGATAAATATATATTTTATAATAATCATAAAAAATACAATAAAAAATGTCTAGGAATATTGATTTTCCCAATTATAAATATCTATTCAAACGAAATCTCCAAGAGCCTCCCGTGCCACAATAGCCGTACAAAGTTTCCCGGAAATAGTCAGAAAAACCTTCTTCTCAAACGAATTAAAGTCCCACGAACTCGAGGATCAGACATCCAGGAATCGAAGTCCAGTCGATCATCATCGTTTCTGCACCTCAAAAGGAGTCCAAAATATAATCAAATGCTCCAAAAAGCAACCCTCCAAAAAAATAGTACTCCTGGGGTCAGCTGTGCTGCAAAGACACCGACCCGATCAACAAGTACGAGTTGGTCGTGTCCCACGGCCCAGATTGCGATTGCCTGAGATGTGCGAGTAGGTACAATAAAATAATCAGACTTGAAAAGCAATCGGGAAAGTTGAAAGCTGGCTAGCCAGATGATTAAGCTTTCAATAGATATGTCAATCTATATTCGAAACCTGTGAGTAAAGATTGAAATATTTATATATACGTATTATGTATTTATAAATACGTATTATGTATTTTTCAATAGAAAGAAGTCGAAACATTGAATAAGTAAATAAAAAATCGAATACATTTTACTGATAAGTTAATAATTAGATGCTAGCTAGATATTTGGATTTTTTATAGAGATGTTTTTTGTTTGTGGTCGATATTTTAAGTACCAAATCCACTGCAATAAAAAAAATATTGGTTGATTTGATGTTCGCTAAAAGACAAGGGAAATAATATATTTATAATTCTCTATCAATCAAAGAAAGAACATATGCAAACTGATACAAAAAAAACTATTATGAAGACAGGCATATATACATAAAATAAAAAACAATAGAAAGTATATATTATTGTATATATATCCTTGTAATAAGTTGTAAAAGAGGATCAATCCATTTCTTCCTCAATGTCGTTATCTCCACTCTACTCTTCCTCCAAATTCAAATCATCTTCTTCCTCCATCGCCTCTCCGTCCTGAACTTCCTTTTCGACCTCTTCATCCACATAGACCCGTCGAGCTTCCTTTTTCTGGGACCTTCCTTCTTCTGAAGCTGATCCTACTATCGCTCCCAACTTTCCCTTCAGCTTCAACAGCTGGCTGAAATTCGATGTTCTGTTCTCCAGCGTATTTCTCACAGACTGCAGTATTGGCAGACAGGCGTTGTTCAACAATATGGTTGTGTGATATCTCAGGAGTCCTTTGATCCATCTCACGTAGTATTCGCTTTTGTAGGGTCGTTTGAGGATGGCCTCTGAGAGGAATTGCAACAGTATTGGCACCTTCGAACTAAGGAGGTTTTTGATTGTATTATCAACCAGCTCTTATTCATCTTTTTAAAGACTGAAGTAGAGCAGTTCCTAGTCCTTTGTGTGTAAGGCTTGGAGCAGGACAGTGGACAGATTCTCGACGAACTCGTTGTCGGTCTGCTGCTGCTGTTTATGTTGTTTCTCTAGTGCCTTGAGCAGTCTCTCCTCCTCTTTGACGAGGGTCTCTACGTCGATCTGCTTGAGGTCGAGTTTGGTGAGGGAGTCGTTGATGGTCTCCTTCTGGCTCACTACCTGGAGAGCGTTATTATGGGTAGGTTTTTGCGATTGCTTTGATTTCTTAGTATTCAACATTCCTTTACTCATGACTTCAATCTAAATTTTTTATGTTATTTGTCTAAATTATTATTTATTAATATTTTTTCGAGGGTTCTAATATCAATATCAACAATTACAAATAATATCTGAATATTTTTTCTTTCTTTAACTTAAAATATTAAAATATATTGCTTATAAAATGGAATTAATGGGGAAATTATTTATATTTATAACTTATTTTATTAATTAAATATTGAAATCTTGGGCGCATTAGGCATTGTCCCCATCATCGATCAAATTGTGGGGAGCTTATTTTAGTTGCCTTTGCTCTGTATCTTTGCTATGACTTTGTTCAAGTTCAAGAATGTCTGTTTCTTTCGATAGAAGGTGTCGGTGAAGTTCCCCAATCGATTTTAGTTCTACTCCAACGACTGTTCGATCTGTTTGTATTTCTTGACGTTGTTCGTTCTTATTGGTTTCAAAGCTTCTCTTAATTAATTCTATATATATAAAGATATTAAATTAAATATAAACATATTTTATCAAATGTTTAATTTATGTTTTTTAATGTAAACATCATAAGTATAAGAATAAAGATAAATAATATACTTAATTTTAAATATATAACTTATTTATAATACCTATATATGTATTTTTTACATCTTCGTAAGTGGTCATTAGGGGTGTTAATTGTTTGTTCAGTATTTCAATCCTATCTCCCATGTCCTCCAACTGTTTCTTCTCGAAGTCGCTTTTAAAAGTCTCAATCATTTCTATTATTTTAGTCACATATGGCAATAAACTCTCGAGTTCGCTGTTCAAGTAAGAACTGGTGTTGTGCTTACTATTGCTATTAACGCTGCCGCCACTCCAATGTTCCGTAAGTTCGGATACCGTTGTTTTTAAAAACAGCATGTATTCGTTACCCGTTCTCTCGTTCGCACTACCCCTCTTGCTATTAGTTTTTTTCTTGGTCTGATGGAGCATGGCATCTTCCCAATCAGAGTTCACCAACAACCATTCCTTGAGGGCTGGATAAGTATTGATATATTTGAAAATTCTCTTGAATAGTTTTTCAGCTAGTCCGTTGTCGAGTTCCGATATAGTCTTAATGCTGGCTATATACTCTTCGAGTTTATTTTCTAGGGGGATTTATGCTTTTATTTGCTTTCTGGAACTACAAACAAAGGCAATATTATCATCTTTTCGAACTTATTTGAGCGGTTGTTGGAAAAAATGATTGTTGTTATGATGAGTATTGTTGGTTTGATGGCAGGTGTTAGATTGAAGTGTTTTGTTGATATCCTGAACGACGGGTTCGTTATGGTGGATCTGAAAGGAGGATTTTTTTTAAGGTAAATCTTTCCACCTGACTGGAAGGTTTATTATTTTAGGAACATATACTATATTGTTATTCGTACAGATATCGCGTTAATCAGAATTCAGGTTTCTACTATTTCGGCTTTTAGCATCATATTTAACTTTCTTGTTGTGAGGAGTATTTTCTACACATTAATCTGGCCTGTCAAAAATAATACTGTTCTTCTTGTTGGCAGTAAAATTAATAGTTATATTGTTTTTATTCTAAGAAAAAGAAGAACCTACGAGGGGAGTATGTTGTTTGTGAAATTTTTGTTAATTGTGGAAACTATTGGAGGAGAGAAGAGATTGGTTGCATTGTTTGAATAAGGAAGGCGATAGTTCCAGTTTAGCCAAATATTCCAGGTATTTGCCGAGCTACATGGTTTTGTGTGGTGGCGATGGAGAGATTTTGATTGGGGTGGCGTAATGAGACTCCTAAAACTAGGTGCGTTGGGTTTGTTTACGGTGGGTTCGGTTGCGGTAAGTAATCGTCTCTCGAAATACCTTTTATTTTTCAGTTCTTTTGTTTCTATCATGAAGGATTATATTTTCCATAATGATCTATTATGGAGAAAAATATTGTATAAAATATAATCATGTTTAATTTTTATGAATACACATACATAATTGTATCTATCTAGCTATAATATACTATATTAACATTTTTTAATAGTTAAAGATAGAACCCACTTTCGGTTTTGGCCTTTTAATTTATTTTTATTACTTTAATCAAGGGTAAAACTGTATTATGATATAGTAATTTTTTATTTCTTAATTATTTTTATCTATATTCATTCATTCCTTCTATTCTTATTCCGTATATGTACACATAAAAAAAAATATATATAAATGTATATAAGATTTTATAGTTTTTATTTTAGACTATAAAAGAACATGTAAGTTTCTTCATTTTATATTTTTTCAAACTACTTCTTTTCTTCGATACAAGAGGATATAAGCCATCTCTACCGTGGCTAGTCCTCCTTTCAAGCTGAGGACGTCTTCTGACTTTTTGAGCAGCACATCTTCGTCGTTGTACTTGAACCACTGGTTCGCCTTGTGGTGGGTCCATGCCATGTAATGACCACTGTCTGCCGTGGTACCTTGATGTGTGACGACCCCGATCAGCGTGTACTCTCCGGTCTCAAGACCCAGTCCATGTTGTCGGTACAGATTTTCATTGTACTCCCTCTCCTCGAGTTCTTTCTGCAGTTTTTGGAATTATTTATTGAATTCGCGTTCATCACACTCCCCTTTGAAATTGATTATTTAAAATTAAAATAGATTAGCATTTTGTATAAGGATAAATATATCATAGGATCAATCAATAATACAAAAAAATATATAGAAACATAATATAGCTCAAGTGTAAAGTTTAAAAAATAAGTAGTAAAATATATTAGATATAAGAATAAGTATATTATGTTTTTTAAATTACTTCCTAAAGCACGTTGCTAATTTTTGAAATCCTCAAATTTATTTTTATCCTTCTCCAGACTCTCTTCTGTTCTCTTTTTTTGGTACTGCCTTCCTTTATCTAACTTCTCCTTCAAAGTATCGCTGCAGAACTCGTATAAGTCCAGGTTGTGTCCGAACTCGATGGACTTGCAAATCTTCGTGCTTGTGGACTTCTGCGTCCTGTCCAATTCTGTGGCGGTCTTCCAGTAAAACCTAACCTCCTGCACGATCAAATATCTGGGAAGCTTGGCAATCAGAGACTTCTTCTCATAGTGATGCAGCATCGAGTCGAGCGGCGAGGTTCTCTCAATGATGTCTGACAGACTCGCCCTGAGGCCTTCTTGAATGCTGCTCACTTTGAATACCTTGTTATCTCCGCCAATCACACATCCCAATTTGTAAGCATTTGAAAATGATACAATAGGGACTTCATCGGACAGTTCTTTGTTGGTTAATCTCTCCTCGAATTAGAGCTCAAAGAAGTGGGATACTAAGTTCTCTTTGGTGCCTTCCTGGTTTTCGATTGTTCCGACTTTGGTCATATAGAGTACAAGAGTTTGGAAAAATTAGTCTGCGTCCTGCTGCTTGCCGAGAGGGCCGAATTCGGGGGCGATATGCAGAAACTCAGCAACAAATCTTAAGGGCTTGACGACCTGGGTCTCAAGTTGTCTGAAAAGCTGCGCCACGTTGCGGATGCAGCCTTCGTACCCACCTTCTCCCAACTTTGCTTTCGAAAACCATTCCTTAAGTTCAGGGATTTTCCTGAGCAACTGTAGTCCTGCATTCATGTAGCAAGTGTTACCGATATTAATGATTCCGAAATCTTCGTCATCCTTTTTACCCTTGTTTAGGTTTTTGTCTTCCATGACGATTTCGATTTTTTCCATGATATTGGCTTATTTGGTGCCAATGAGTGTGAGGACTGAACCTTATTTAATATTTTTAACAGAGGCGTCGTCTTTGATCTGTGTGCCTTTGTTGAGTAGTCTCATAGTTTTGGGAGGCACTGTGGAGATTGCGTATACTTTGGCCTGAAACGACTCGAAGGTTTCATCTTGCTCAACCTCGAGGTTGTAGAGTTCTTTGCCAAATTTAATTGATACTTTAGTCATTGGAGATAAGTTGATATTTTTTTGTTTGTAATTTTTGTATTTAAAAAAAAAAACTATATTTTTTTTTGAATACGATATTTTGTTTTAGTAAATATGATTTCTTATGTAAATTGTCTAATTTTTATTGAGAATTTAAAATATTTTTAAAAAATGATTAACAAAAAAAATTATGAATTATTGTTAACTTTTTCTTAATAAGATATTTTATTATACTTATATACTTATATATTTTTCTATTTGACACTCTCTTAAAAATATTTAAAGGAGAACTGGTTATGCTTCATGAAGTGAATAGTAATAATTAATTTTAATATATATAAATGTCACAAAAAAAAAAGATATTGACAACATAAAAGTAGAGGACGGTCTCATAATATTTAAATAATAAATAATAACAGTAAAATTAAGAAAATAGTAACACAGAAGTAATAATTAAAAAAATAATAATCAATGAATAACCTCTTCACTTCATTAATGTCAATGATGGCCTACAATAACACCCGATAACAAAAACTTGTATCCGACTGCTAGTTCAAATATTTAGGAGTTTACTTTACAGCCTCATGGTGCCGATCTTGCACCATATTTGCCCCACACCTTAAGCAAATATATTCACAAATCAACCGCAATGCCAAAATCCTCGAAATCGTAAACGTCACCCTCGATTCCAGTCGGGAAGACTTTGATGCGGTTAGTCTGGGGTACCCCTGGTGGACTCTGGCAAACATGGACGTGATGTCAGATCTAGCTTCGGCATTCCATGTGCAGTTTATTCCGAAGTTAGTGGTGTATAGTAGAGATGGTAGATTGATTTCTAGTCAGGGCATTCAGGACATCAGGAAGCATGATAGTGGAGTCGCGGAATACTGGGATACTCTGTGATGGGTTAATTTTTCTAATTTGGATTGATTGGATGAGCTTATTTATAGAGTAAAATCTCAAGGAAAGTAAACAAATTGTAAATATATTGTGTTCATGCATTTCATCAAGAAGTTTATGTATTTTTGTTTATGGTATAAACATCTGCCATTTGGACCACAAATAAAAAATGTAAAAATTATGTGTATACGTCGAGACGTATGTATTTACTTGATAAACTATTATTGAGGTGAAAATTGTTTTTCATTAGATGTGTTTTTTTGTTTGTTTTTTATGATTTGATAATAATGATTTGTTTTTAAATTTTTTAAATTGTTATAATATAATTTTAAATCTCAAAACTATCAAACATGAATATGGCCAACTGTAAAAAATTAGCATTAACAATTATTATTTTTGTTATTTATCTTTTCCTTTATTTTTTATAATGTAGCGGAGGTACTGAGTTCTGAGAAGATCATGCAGAAACTTCGAGAAATCAAAAGGACATTTGGAGACGATGATTCCCACCCATTAGAATATATTCGATCATCAGATGTACAAAGCAAATTATAAAAATAATAATAACAATAAACAAAACAACAACTACTATTTTGAAAACAAATAGAAACTGAGGAAATATTTACCTGAATCTATGGGCAAACTAATGGTAGATAATCTAGAATTAGAAAG